>PVJH01017202.1:0-48486 GCA_004026705.1 Nesogale talazaci | reverse complement strand
GGGGGGGGGGGTTGCTAAAGGGATTGTCTGGTACCTGAGAAGCCTTTAGGCATGCTCAGTGCCCAAAGCCTGAGGCTCAAGGTGAGGGAGCCTGAGGGGGCTGGCGCTTATATCTAATTTGAATGCCATTTCTTTTTTTCTTTCTTTTTTTTTGAATGGCATTTTCTATGATCCTCACAAAAGACCAAAGTGTACAAACTGCTAACCAGCTGATCCCACCTTCCAGAGGGTTCCAGGTGAGACACCCCCATCCCCATCCCCCACCCCCCACTAGGTGCTACAGCTGCGAATGTGGGCAATGGGCTTGGGCTGAGAAGGAGGCAGAACTGTGTGGGGAAGGGAAAGTGGGAGACGTGATACTCCCCCATCCTGTCCTCCCCACAGTCCTGGGAAATGGACCCCAGATCTCCCAGGATTGAGCCAGCAGTGCTGGCCCTGCCGCAGGGGCGTTAAGGGAGGCAGCCATGGGGAACCTGCCTGCCTACCCCGCCCTTGCTCTCAGGCCTGCCAGCACCAGCCCAGGCTGCTGGGGGCCTGGATGAGGGGGCAGTGGTGGCAAGCCCAGGCTGAAACCACCAGCTCCACAGCGTGCCAACGGCCCCTCACAGGAATCAAGGCAGGAGCAGCATCTTGGAGAGGCCCCCTCTTACTGACCGGTTCCTAAAGCTCACCCCTGCAGCTGCAGCTGCAACCCTGCCAGTTCTGCAGGGCCTTCTTCGTGAAACTCTTGTCTGCAGGAGGGGAGCAGGGCTCCTTTGTGTCTCCTGGTCTCCATGGCAATGGGACCAGGAGGGCAGGCCCAAAGTTCTGCCCTTCAGACCAGTGTGAGCCAGGGGCCCAGTCTCCTGCACTGGGAGTCGCCCTGGGGCGGGGGAAGCCACAGAGTGCCCCAGCAATGAGCACCATGTCCCCCACCCCCACCCCCAGTGGGCCTGGGAATACAGGTGCCAGCCAGCAGGCCCTGGCCTCAGAGCCCCTCACTCACCATTCTCTGCATGTTGGCAGCAGGTGGGTGGACGCGACTGCACAGGCGGTTGTGTAGGGAGAGAAGCTGGGAGCTCTCCTTCTTGCTCAGGCCCGGGGGGCCGGGGTGCTATGAGCAGCAGGACAGGGCTGTGTCCTGGAGCATGGGAGGGGCGGCTGGGAGCGATGCCTAAGTACCCCTGCCCTGAAGCAGCCAGGAGTGAAGGCTATGGGAGATGGACAAGATGATGATAATGATGGTGATGATGATGGGGGCAGGTGGATGGGCAGGAGCCAGAGGAGGAACTTGGCTGGTCCAGGGTCTGGTATGAGGAGGGGGCCACCTGCAGCTCCACCTGGGCTTTGGGAGCCCCCCCACCCCCCGCTTCCTGGGCTCCACTCTTTCCATCTTTCCAACTCCCCAGACCAGCTACCCCTTCTAGTGGGTTTATCACCAAAGTTACCAGCACCGCCCAGAACTCAGGCCTGGGGACCATGGAGCTCCCAAGCCCCACCTCTCCTCACCTCCGAGCAGGACAGCGGCCACGTCTCTGCCCAGGCCATGCCCAGCAGAGCCAGGAGCACTGGCAAGTAGCTCCGGGGTGGGCGCTGGCTGCAGTATCTCGCCATCTAGTTGCTCTGCTGGCCAGATGACCAGAGCTATTCACACCCTGGAGGAGTCAGGCTGGCGCGGGCTGGCAGACGAAGGGGGAGGCTGTTGAGTGATCCTGTCTTAACAGCCTCCCATCGGGGCTGGCATGGGAGGAGACAGACAGCTCCTGGGTTTGCCCTCCTCTAGTGGCCTCTGGCCTGCCCGCGGCCCCACCCCAGCAGATCCAGCGGTGCGCACTGACCCTGCAGCCCCTGCTAATCATTGCAGGATTATCAGCACCCTCGGGGAGCCCCGGAAACCCTGCTGATTGGACCGCAGACATTCCAAGCCTGTGGATTAGTGAGAGGTGGCTGCAGCCTCCCAGCCTGTGTCCTCTGAGCCCCTGGGTGGTGTCCACCAGCCAGCTTCGGGCCTGGGAAGAGGCTGGGGCTTTGGCAGTGGGCTCTGGAGCGGGCAGGAAGTGGGCAAGACACCTCAGGGGAGTTCTTTCCTTTCTGGGGGAGCTCTTCCCAACCCCCAGCCATGAATTAAACACAGGCAGGTGGTAACAGGACAGCAGGCAGGTGCCTCTGATGGGAAACCGGCGGTGGACTTGGAGGGGAGGGGACCAGGGCGATACATGTGGGGGAGAGGCAGCATCTTGGTGGGCACAGTGTGGGGCGCTGGAGCCCAGCCCGAGCACCCCACCCTCACTCACCCGGCTGGGGGGCATGGCCGGCAGGCAGGAGCACCTGCTGCCCTCGGCTGCCTCCGTCTGGCTGTAAACAAGTATCATGGTGGGCACTGGACCGGGCCAGGCACATGGATACCTCTCATCTTCACGTCCCCCTTCCACCTCGGGGGGTTTTCTACCTGGAGTGGAGGTGTCTGGCAGCCTTGACCTCCCCACATCCACGCTCCTTCATGTTTCGTGTCAGCTGGGTTGCCCAGAGAAACAAAGCCAGTGACCTTTACCTATGAGTATAAACGGCTTTATATGAAGAAGGAATTTTATATCAAGAAGGCACCCAGCCTGGCCCCATCCCAAGCATGATGACCCACTCATGTCACGGGTCCACTGCTGGCCAGGACCCTCTGCAGACTCACCCAGCTGCAGGTTCCTGATACAGAAAGGGGAAGCAGGGAGATCGCAGGGTTTCTGGGCCAGCTGCCCACACAGGCTGCCCCAGGAGGCAGAAATGGTATCTAGGCAAATGGAGTGTGAGGGGCCAAAGAGGGGTTTCACTATCTCTCTTTTTTTTGGGGGGGGGCATCACTGACCCCTGTTGGGAGCAGGAGACCCAGCTTTGCTCCTGGAGTGCTTCTGCTGGATTTGAACCACCAACCCTGTGGGCCGCAGTCCTGCACACAACCACTACACCACTGGGGCTCAGCCTGATATTTTTCATTTCAACAAAACACCAGCTAGCCCAGCTGCCTGATGGCTACACAATAGTTACATAATTTCATGTCAAGTTGATAAATAGGAATGAAGGGGTGGAGTCTAGCCTGCCAATCAGGTCACAGCCTGGTCCCTCTTTGTGGGTGTGGCCTTCTGATAAGGATTCTGGGAACTCTCTCTGGGCCTTAGCTTTCCTGCTGAGGAGACACTCTTAGGAGCGGGAGGTGCTACATGAAGATGCTTCTCTCACCGCTGGATCCACAAGACTTTCTACCCACCAGCTAGTGGTCTGCATCACTGCTTGTGCCCTGTGAGTCTGAAGAGGAATTTGTGGGCTAATATCAGACTTATGGGCTAATATTGATCTGGACGGAGCTGTTCTAGTGATACATCATTTCTTCTTTTTTGCTTGTTTGTTTTTGTTTTTGTTTTGTTTGGGGGGGGGCATCACTGCTCTCCAGTGGTGGGAGTAGGAGGCCCAGCCCCACTGCTGGAACTCCGTCCCAGCGGGCTGCAGAACCGCGCACAACCACTACGCCACCGGGACTCAGCCCGTCACTATTTCTTGAAATATGTTCCTGCCCCTTCTTTCTTCTATGATTCCCCAGACTTAGAGGGACCCTGTTTTTTCAACACCCTGGTCCTGCAGGGTTTGCTGCCATTCGGGCGGTTCTATGCCATGATTAACTCAATGTGCAGCTGTCAAAGCTGACAGGTGGCAGGAGTAACATGAATAGAAGTTCTCCCCTACTGGAATTAGACTCTTTCCAAGATACTGTCAATCTTCTTCTGCTCAGGGGTCCTGAGTCTTGGATAAGTATTTTTCAAGGCCTGGAGGAGTTGGTCTTATGTAGAAAGGGGCTGAGGGAGACGTCAGATGCCAAGCAGCCTTCCAGATTCACCTTGGCCACCTGGTTGCAGAGGTTTGGAGGACATCAGGTAATCTGGGACCAGCTGTTCTTGGAAAGAACTAATGAACAAACATCTGGTCGCAGGCATGGCCCTAAAGAAACTGGTAAGCACAGCTGTTGAATATCACCTGAACCTTGAGTACATCTGCTCCCCAGCAGTGTCAGAGGAACACACCCTGGGCATGCAAAGACAGCTCACTGGGCAGTCACAATTGCAGCGAAGTCACCAGCTACATTTACCCCAAGTGGTTAGTTTTAGATCAGTGGTTCTCAACCTCCCGAATGCCGCAATCCTTTTTTCATACAGCTTCTCATGTTGTGGTGACCCCCAACCAAAAAATTATTTTCATCGCTACTTCACAACTGTCATTTTGCTGTTATGAATCAGGCGGCCCCTGTGTAAGGGGTCTCGATCCACAGGTGGAGAACCATTGTTTTAGATGTAAGTAAGCACTAGTGACGGTTTCAGTTAAAAGACAACATCAACACTACTGAGACTTGTTCACTTCTGCCCACGAGCATCTGGCTAATTGGTCTGAGCACAGGGTTTTTGCTTCTTGAGCTGAAGGTCTCCTAACCTCCTGTGTCTCTATTGTCTCATCTCCCATCACAATTTGAAAACCCAAATTTACCAGGTTATATAGTTTGCCTTGGAAGCAGCTGTTAGGCTTTGAAAATGTTGGCAATGAGCCAGGTGCTTTATAGGCAACATTTGGCATGTGCAAAAATCTTGCACAAGATTCCACATTTTGGGCTGAGCCCCGGTGGCGTAGTGGTTGCGCGCGGGACTGCGGCCCACTGGGACGGAGGTTCAATTCCAGCAGTGGGGCTGGGCCTCCTACTCCCACTACTAGAGGGCAGTGACGCCCCCCAAAAACAAAAAAAAATGCATGTTTCCCCCACAAAAGTGGGTGAAAATGATTGTGTGACTTCTGTTCCGAAGGGGTGGTACACCTCAGAACATTTTGGTATACTGGTACTATTTGGTTCAGAATTTTTTTTCTTGTTTTCCTGCTCTAAAACCTGGGTGTGTCTTTTTTTTTTTTTTGTAATTTTATTTTTGGTTTTTGGGGCATCACTGCCCTCTGGTGGTGGGAGTAGGAGGCCCCGCTTTGCTCTTGGAGAACTGCTGCTGGATTTGAACCTCCAACCCAGTGGGCCGCAGTCCCGCGCACAACCACTACGCCACCGGGGCTCAGCCCTTCCTGGGTGTGTCTTATGGTGGGAAAAATGCGGTGTTGCTGTTCACTTTACAGGCCTGTAAATGGAGGCTTAGGAAATAACCTGCAAAGTCGTTTACCAAGAGGCAATCACTGAGAGCAACCTGAACCCCAATCATGCTTCCGACTACTCCCCATGACTGTCCTCCGGACTCCCGAGGGGCTGGAGTCAAGTGACTTCCCAGATCTCTCACTCCCCTTCTGTGGTGTCCGTTCTGACTCCAGTGACCCTACAGGACAGGGGAGAACTGCCCCTGTGGGTGTCCATGGCTGCCACTCTTCACAGGAGCAAGGCCCCTGTCTGTCTTCTCCCTCCAGCAAGAACCCTAACTACTCTGCGGGGCTGGGGGTGGGGGTTTCATTGCTTACCTCCACAGACCCTTTCCAGACCCTTTCACATGACTCAGTCTACAGCTGGACAAGGGTACCTCCTGTCGGGGCTGCACGAAAGTAGCCCTTTCCAAGCTCACATATACCAGAAAGGCCAGTTAAGCACGGTCTTGGAGAGGTTTTATTAGCCTGTCACTGTGGAGAGCAGTGGAGGCCCAGGTATTCCAATTCTGATACCACAGCGCCACCTATGGACCTACGGTCTATTCTACGGACCAACGCATAGTCATGCTGACTAGTCTTTGTGATTCTTGGGGCAGAATCAAGGGATTTCCGATGGTAAATCTTTACAGGGGCAGGCCGCCTTACCTTTCTTTCTCCCGCGGAGCTGCTGGTGGGTTTGGCCCACGTCGACCTCGAGGTTTACAGCCCAACAGAAACAGTCCATGAAGTTGCAAAGGTGTGGTGTTTTTTACACAGGTGCTCACGTCTGACCTTTATGCCTGCCAATAAGCCAACTCAGCCTTGTCAGCCTTCCCTTCATGACCTTCCTTTAACTGTCTATGAAAATGTGAGGCCGGGGCTGAGCCCCGGTGGCGTAGTGGTTGTGCACGGGACTGCGGCCCACTGGGAAGGAGGTTCAATTCCAGCAGTGGGGCTGGGCCTCCTACTCCCACCGCCGGAGAGCAGTGATGCCAAAAAAAAAAAAAAAAAAGTGAGGCTTGGTGGCGGGGTATGAGGCTTCAGAGGGGCTAAGTCTCCCTCAGCGGGAATTACAGACCCCGTGGGAGGAGGGGGTACATACAGGCACATGTGAAAAGGGGACAGGCGGGACACCGAAAGTGGCAGAGTCACTTGGGGAGATGTTCCACAGTGGTGGTCATCTTGGGGGCCGGGGCCACATGATTTCAACCGCAACACCACTGACGCACACAGGAGCACAGCAGGACAGGTGGCAGAAGGGCACTTCAGCAGGCAGAGGGAGCGCACAACACGTCCCCAACGTGGCTCATGAGCCGAATGAGGGCGGACAGAGAACAAACCCAGATCCAGGGCCACGCTCTCTGGGACACCTCTGCCAGGATGACAAACGAAATCCTCTGCTCGCCTTTTCCCACAAACACACCGAGTCCCCCGAGGTCTGCAAGCCAGGGAGCCCTCAGTGAGGCAGTGTGTTCTGGAGAGGGGACCAGGCAGAGGCAGGGCAGGATGACATTCCGCGCGGCAGGAAACCACCTAGAACACTCAGAACTACCGCTGCAGGTTAAGGGGAGCCAGGCCACAGACTGCAAGGCTGGGCGATGAACTGGAGGGGGAAGAGGTGAGGGGGGAGAGATGCCTCCCAGGTCTGTCCCAGGTGAGCTGACCATTCATGAAGTTGGAAATAAGACGAGGCGGTCGAGACATTTCGGCCTAGGGCCGGTTTCCCGGGTGCATCCACAGAATGAAGCCGAGTCCATCTGTTGCTAGATGCGCGGGGCTCTGAAGATCAGAGGCTGCTGCTCTCAGACACGCTCCTCTCTTCCCACGGGCGTGGACAGGGATGCACTTGGGTGACGCCACGTCCATTGCAGGCAGGATGCCCAAGCCACAGGCAGCAAGCGCAACTGCAGGAGGAAGGGGACATTTCTCTCTCCGGCCACGCCGCCACTGCCCGAGGGGAAGAGAAGTGCTTACGACCTCTTTATGTAGGCTCCCTGCTTGGACTCCAGTAACAGGAAACATCTCACCCGAAAGGTTTCTCGTTTGAGATGGCAAGTGCCTAGACCCGGGTGCTACAGATAAAGGACACTTCACAAATGGGCCTGACACGGGTAATCAAAATGTCTGTTTATTCATTGACAAACCTAGTCACCTAGCTTGATATGAACAATGCGTCCAGGAAGGGCGGAAACGCTCGGCCGGGCTCTGGGCCAACGGTCCCTGGCTCTGGAGTAGACTCCACTGGCTGAAGTGCTGCGTGAGTCTTCAGCACCACACTCTCATGCGGAACACGAACGGCAAGGGGCTGCGCCCAACGGCCCTCTTGAAAACGGCCCAGAGGGAGCCGCCGCATGTGACCAGAGTGCAGTGCCATTCCTCTGCGTCCCAGGACTCGGGCGGTTGAGCGTCCAGTGTGCTGTGGAAATCACACCTTCCGGCGCTTTCTGCCTGGCCCACGTTCATCTGTCCTGGGGAGAGGCGGCTCTGTGGGGGGGGGGGGGGGATGGCGCCCCAGGGCTGAAATGAAGGTACTGCCTTTGCTGTTCCTGTGCTGCCTCTTCCCAGAGAGTAAGGACCTTCCAGAGAGTAAGGCACTAGAACCTGGCTCAGAGGAGAGAGGCGCTCTCAGCTCTGGTTCTCGGTGTGCAAAGAAAATCCGAGCGCAGAGCTTTTGAAAACAGATACTAAAGATAACCTCCCTGCCTCTTGCCAGCTCTGTCTTGGAGAGACAGGAAATCAAGAAAGCAGAGGATGGTCTGCAATGGAGAAAAAGAGGTGCACGTAAATAGCAGGAGGAAGAGGGCCCAGGAAGAAAAGCTTCTGTCTCTAAGAGAGTCGGGTTCTGCTAAGAGAAGCCATGACTCGTGCGGTACAAGACACAATTCTGGAGCAAAGGCAGGCCAAGCCAGAGAGAGACGGACAGACACACACCCTCCCTCCCACTCCCACTCGTCCTCTTGGGGATAGTGCATTGGAGGCGACCGAGGGCTGCAGATGGACAAGGAGTCTCACACCTGAGCCCCTCAGCGGAGGCCAGCGGCGGGGCTGGGGGAGGCGGCGGGGCCAGGTGGGCAGGACGCCCCGCAGTGGCTCACTGCTGACTGGGAGCACGTGGAATATGGCTGTTACTTTGCCGCCCTCGCTGCCTGGCGGCTGTGCTTCTCCTGAACCCCTGGGCCTGCAAGTGTACGAGGGTGTCGCTTCCTTCCCTGGGAGGGGTTTTTCCTTCACCACGTCGACAGAATGCTGCTCACCTCGACGTTAATGAGGGGCCGAGGGTGCAGCAAGGAAATTAAAATGATAATCTTCAGTACTAACAGCTGTGGATGAAACCCGGAGCTCATACTGGGTTGGGGAGATGGGGCGGGAGGTCATAAAGAGACAGTTCGGTGAGGCCCGCAGCCAAGCCCCGACAGCAAACCAGCTGCAGGGCACCGTAGCCAACGGTTCCCGTCATCAGTCACGGATTACCAAAGGGGGCTGAGGGAGCAGGTGTCTGGAGCCAGAAAGCCCCTCTTCGGACTGGCGGCTGCCGAGATAAGTACTCTCCCTCTCTGCCCCGACACTTCGTGGTGGTGCTGGTGGGCTGGGGATTACCGTTTACAGTGTGTGCAAGAAGGAAGAGTCTCTGTGAGAGCGGAGAGCTGTTCGTCCCGTCTTTGTGGTTTTCTTGGGAACAGCTCAGGAAAAGGGGCAAGCAGGTCGGGCGGTTGGTCTGCCTAAGGACTATCCTCTCTCCAGAGCCACCATCTCCCTGACCCTCTATTGCTTCCAATGAGAACCGAACGGAAGGTCTGGACTGGACTCCCGCAGACAGACACGGGGTCCTCGAGGCCCACGCTCACTCTGTAGGGGAAGCCTGCCTCCCTGGTGCTGAGCTTTGGGCCTCAGAGACCTGTGTAAAGCATGAGGTCCGTGCCGGCCGGGCAGGAAGACAGCAAGCGGGATGTCCAGGTGGGTCGGACTTGTGCCTTTTGTGCCCTGTGACCTTTCTGAAAGTCCTCACCACGTCAGGGCAGAGAAGGGAGTGCTTTCCTTTTTACTTTTGGTGAAAAGACACACAGCCCATCAATCTCTCTCTCTCTCTCACACACACACTCACTCAACTATGGCAGGAGGAGACTCTGATGCAAGCCTCCGCGTCAGGCCAGCCTGGCAGAGTCCAGACACAGGCCTCACACATGGCCAGAGTACGAGGCCAGTGACACGGGCTCAGAAGACATTTCCAGGGAGGCCAGTGCAGACAGTAGACCACAACCCTGGGTCTTCAAATGCTGGAGACACTCTATTTTCTGTTCCGAGGCTCAAGAAATTTTCTAGCTGAATATGATGACCAGACAGAAGAATGACGGCCCTTTCTGCCACGGCGAGCAGAAGATATGAGTAATGACCATTTCAGAGAGGAAAACGTCCCAAGTGCTGAACCTGTGAGTCCTGTCATCCCACCCATTCAAGAGGTTCACAGTCCTCCTTATTTCCAAAGAGAAGTTGTCACGCAAGGCAAACATTTGTGGCCCTGTTGTCCAAGAGAAGGAAAAGACACTGAACAAGTGAGGAGAGTGTTTCAAGCGCTCTTTCTTCTGGCTAGAAGTGCAGCCGGCATCCCTGGACCTAGCCCACTGCTATCACTGGGGCAGCACGGTTAAATCTAAGATGCGTATGACACTGCGAGAGGCAGGAGAGAGACTCATTCAGCTCGGCCCATTCAAATAGCTCACACAAGGGCCAAATCCACGGAAATCCACGGTCACCCTGCCTAGACTTAAATGAGTCAAGAGACCTAAAGGGGGAGAGATAAATGCTTCAGGGTCTTCAATGTGATGCCCTAGGTCACAACCTGCCAGTCTCTCAGACAATGGCACCAATTAATGAACTTTCAAAGTTTCGTCCAAAGTGCCTGTCCTGCAGGTAAGAGAAGCACGGTTCTGTGGAGACATGGCGAGAGAGGTCTAGAAGGGACAAAGTGCCAGCCTGGTGAAGCAGGTAAGCCGAGATCCCAGAGAAAGCAGATGCCTGAGAATTTGCACACATACAATGAAAGGACTTTCTTGAACAGCATAGTCCCATCAGAGCTAATGCTTGCAGGACATCAAGCCAGCAAAGGCTATGATTCAATTACACTCTCCAGCAGCAATGTGGTCACACAGAACATCTTCGAGGATGCACGAGTGCCATCTCTGCCCAGGGAAAATGCATTACTGGGACTGGGCAGCAGCCTGCGCCGTCTGTTGTTACCTTCAGAAAACAAGAGACCTTGCCTGAGAGTGGGCGGGTCCTCTTGGGGCGCTCTAGGGCTCTCTCTAGTCCAGGGGAGCTCCGAGAGGAGGAGCGACAGTCTGGAGAAGAGAAGAGGCAGCACCGCGGGGCTTCTGCAGCCTGCCCTCCACATGGCTGTCGCTGCGTCTGCACCGTGTTGCAGAAGGCAGACCCTGGACTCAGGGCTTCGTCACACCCCAGGACGACAGGCCCTGCCAGTTGTGAGCTTGTCGGTCCACAGAGCGGACAGGTGAGGTGAGGTTGAACTTGTAAAGCCACGTGACATGATGATGAGGAGGAGGAGGAGAAAGCCTGACCGCTGAAGAGGTGAAAGGAAAGCAGCACTGTCTGGACAGCAGAAACCCCACACTATCCTGTGCACTCTCAGAAGTTGGACCTGTCAGCTGGGAAAAGCAAACCCAAAGGCAACCTAGCTTTCTCTTCCCACCGGGGTGGGAAGGGGGACTTCTTTGTTCCCCCACAGAAAATGACCACTTGTTAGTGAGATGGACAAGAGACAGGAAGCGTTCTCTTGCCCAGAGCACTGACAGCTGGTTCCCCAGGGAGATGGAGGTGGAGGTGGAGGTGGAGGATGGGGTCGGTCAACTGCCTGTCTCCGATGCAACCGCCGAGAACTGCCCACCCCGGCCCAGCCTCTGCTCAGTGAGGTAGATGATCACCGTCTTGCTCGAGGTGTCGGAGCAGCGCGCTCACAGCACCGTGAGACAGGAGGAGGGCGTGCTGCCTGGCTACAAGGCACAAGCTACTGCCCGGGGCTGGACTTGAGACCGCCTTCTAGAAACCCCACGAGCCAGCTGAGGAAGTAGGCCCAGCAGTCCCTGCTTGCCTGGAGACCCGGGATGTAAAGGCAGCCTGCTACCTCACCCCTTTCACCAGGGGCCCACTCCCGTCGTGGCTGTCAGCCACATTCCTGCCACCCCGGGATATGACAGGAGGGAAAACCCAGAGTGAGGACTGGAAGAGGGAGGAACACAGGAGGAGGAGAAGCTGGAAGGACAGGCTTCTGAACCACAGGACTGAAAGAAGCCAAAGGGAAGATTCTACCAAGATGGACGGAGATGGAAGGTGGCGGTCAGAAGCAGGGGGAGGGGCCAGAAGGAAGAAAGAGCCACTTCTCAGGTGTCCTCCTTGGGGGACGAGATGACAGGGAGGCAGTGGCGAAGTCCTTATTTCCCATGGAAGTCACTGAGCTCCACGTCATCCTTGCGGCGTTTAAGGGTGAAGAGGGAGCTAAAGGGGTAAAGCTTGGCCTTGGCCTGGAAGCGGTGCCCTGCGATGTCAATCTCATACTCTCCCCGGTTGATGAACTCCGCCGTCACCACCTGCTCCTCCCCGGTGTCCTCGGAAAAGTTGTGCACAAAGCCCAGGCACACATGGCGCTCCAGGGTGTAGCTGTAGGCACTGCTGGTGGTTTGGCCAACATACTGCCCGTTTCGGTAAATGGGCTCGCCCCACCAGGGCCAGAGGTCCAGGTCTGTGTCGTGGTCATCCAAGATGAACATCGTGAAGCGCTTATACACCCCGTTCTGCTTCTGCTGCAGCAGGGCCTCCCGGCCGATGAAATCCATCCCCTGGGGAAGAAAGGGGAGGCTGGGATGGAATGGGAATCCGACACTGAGGCGTCCGCAGGCACTGACACTCTCGGGAAGCACAGCAGCTGGGTCTTCCAGCAGAGGGGACGGCCGGGGGCCCAGAGGTGAGGAATACTCACTACTCACTGCACATTCTCTTAAACTCTGATGTTTAAAAAAAATAAAGCATGTTCAAGAAATGAGGCAGCTGGCTGCGAGCTGACCAGTATTCACGGCCTGTTAATTCACGACCACAATCAATTCAGAGGGGTTCCCGAGAAAGCTCCCGGCCTAGGGAGAGCAGTGCTGCAGACACATGCATGAAGTGGTTTTCTCTCAGCGTGACAAAGGCAGCCTGGGGACACCCCAGGCCTCCGGAGCTTTCTGATGCTCACAGCCCTCTCCCCCTCCCGGCTCACCTTCCCAGTAGTACGCCAAGGTCCCCACTGAGGAGACACGAGGGCGCCGTGGGGGGAGGGGTACACAGTACCTTCTCTAATTTCACCCGGAATTCTCGTCCACATTCCAGGGGGGTGGTGTAGGTATTTAAATCCTGACCCCAGAAGGCAAAAAACTTCTCAATTCGGAGACTGCGGAGAGCGTAATACCCGGCATTTCGGATTCCATATTTCTGCCCCACGCTCATCACTTCATTGTAGACATGCAAGGCGTACTGCAGAGAGAGGTGGGAGGTTAGTCACCAGCAGGAGCCCCAGGACTGGATGCGGAACGTGACTGAGAGGGACACCATGGACATGGACAAAGAAGGGCCTCTTCCCAGGATGTCTCTTTCTCCAGTCCCAGGAGCCTCGGCCCAAGAGGGGTGAGCCGGTGTCCCCTGGTCAGGGGGCAGAGAGCGTCAAGTGTGACCATTCTGTGTGGTGCTCGCGATGGGCAAAGAGAGCATCTCGACTAAGAGGGCCACATCATTCACTAGCTCCCGACACCCCATCTGATGGCGGGGTGCTGGGTCAGTGATTACAGAGAAAGGGGAGGTTCGCTCCACGCATCAACGTGGACTTTTCAGATCAATTGGTGATTGGAAAATAAGCAATGAGGAGCAGCAGTCTGCTTCCACTTGTGTTCTTAAAAAGAGGGGTACGCTGGGGGCAACCTGAACATGCTGCCTTGAGAAAAACTAGCGTCTTGAGCCAAGACTGTGCCCTCAGGTCCCCTTGAAACTCAGCAACACTGTGGCAGAACGAACTGGTCAAGAGCACAGGCCTGGGTCATGTGTGCTTGTACGAAGGGCGGACTGATGGCCGTGCCTGCGTCTCAGCAGTGTCCTGCAACAGCATAGGCAGGGGCCGGGTGGTGAGGACACAAGGGGAAGGTGACACAGCCTGACGAACGGGGCCAACTGAACTGACTGCATGCAGAGATGCAGAGATGGCGAAGAGCACTACTCTCGGCTGTGTGTGTTTTCACTTAAGATAAATTTTAGGGGGAGGGGGGGAGGATGTCTTTGAATTTGCTTATAGTGACATAAAAAGCTGATAAGGTCACGCAAGAAGCTAAACTATCACTGGTGGTAGGGGTTGGTGGGAAATGGTTAGAATATTTAGTACTTAATTTAAAAGATGTGAATATATTCCTTAAAAAAAAGAAGTATAGGGGGCTGAGCCCCGGTGGCGTAAGTGGTTGAGTGCGGGACTGCAGCCCGCGGGCTTGGCAGTTCAAATCCAGAGGCGGCTCTCAGGAGCGGCACTGGGTAGCTCCCACGACCACCCGAGGCAGTGATGCCCCCCAAAACAAAAAAACACAAAAAAGAGAAGTATAAAGACCTCGGGGAAACCATGTTTACATTCCTGAGTGATCACAAAGGCTGCATGGGACATAGTTTGGGGGGGTGGGGAAGAGCCACTCACCTCGATGGGGATGTACAGCATGAAGCCCGGCTCCCCCGTGTGGGTCATGCTCATCACCCGGATGCCATTGGCGTAGCCCACGCTCATCTCCTAGGGAACAAAGGGAGAAGTCAGGCTCGGAGCCGCCCTCTAGGGAGCGAGGCTAAGACGGCACCTGCTGCAGGGAGGGGTGCTACGAGGACCCGCTCTCGTGACCTCCAGGCCAACTCTCAGCCTCCCTTCACAGCATCCTTCCTTGTGAAAGGAGAAGCACGGGCAGTGCAGTGGCGAAAACACTCAGGTGCTGGCGGGTAAAGGTCAGCGGTTCAAACCCACACTGCAGGAGATGGATGCAGCAGTCGTCTTCCATGAAGAGGGCAGCCTAGGAAACAGTCCTATGGGGTCGCCCCATGGCCAGGGGTTCAGTTGGGGCTCCGGCTTTCGTGAGATTCACCATGTCAGGAGTTTTAGACCATCTGAGGGCAGGCAGCGTGGGAAATGTCTTTGATAAGCAAAATGATTCCTCCCCAAAGTCCTGCCAAAGACCCGTTTCGGCCAGGGTGCTCAGGGTGCACACAGACTGAGGGTTCTGCAGACAGAGCCCAGGACCTAAATCCGAAGCTAGAGCCTGCAGCCTACCCAGCATGGATCAGCGGGGCTCTGAGACCTAGCTTCTCCAGGCCAAACCACAGCTCAGCTCCCGGACTCGGCCAGCAGTCCGAAGAGAGAGAGGGGCTCGCAACAGCAAAGCACGTCCCCAGGAAGCCTGGCCCAGGGTGGCCCTCCTCAGGGGGGCTCACGCACGATGAAGCAGACGACTGGTGACCAGGACCAGTGCTGCTTCCTTTGTGCTGTAGGAAAGAGGCGAGCTGTGAGAGCAATTTGTAGGTGGACCCCAACTTTGGTTTGCACTTCAGAGAGTAAGTACCAGCCCTAACTAGGGGCTCCCTAAAGGTTAGACCTCTCTTACTCAGCTGCTTCCGACAGCGCTCAGTTTGCCACCTTTCTAAGTGCCTTTCACCACGAGGTGAAAAATACTGTACTTTGGCAATTATGTAATGATATAGCCATCCTTCATTTTTGTGACCTGAAGTGGCTCTTCTCCATTTTTGCCTAAGTTTCATTTACTTAACCCTAAAGGAGTAATGGGTGTAAAAGAAAACTTACCCACAGATAAAAAAATAGAGCTTTAAAAGAAAAAAAGAAGAGAACGAGCACTCACCTTACAAAAAAGGCTTGGGAAGTGGTCGGAAGTCATAGGAGCGTAGGACAACTCGGACAGAACATCCACGGCCCGGGGGCCAATCAGATTGAGGGCTAAACAGAAAAGAACAAGGTCTGCGTTCCAGGTGGCCGGCTAAATGATGGACGCTCATCTGGGGTTGGCCAGGCCTGGGTGCCGAGACGACGACGAGAGCATCCTTTGTACAGCACTCGAAGCACAGACACAGGGCATGAGGCCCGTGTGCTGGCTGCCAGGGCCTGGGGAGCACGTGGCCTCCTTCCAGGCACACGGGCAGACGGCATCCACAGCCTCACGTGGGGTTAGGAGAGCAACTGCTGGCCGATGGGAGAGGAACCAGTCGCCAGGGCTGTCCATCAGCCCAGAGGGTCGCTAGGGGCCAGAACCGACTCGATGGCACCTCACACAGCCACCCAGTGTAGACGGGACCTAGGAACCAGCTTTCCCCCCATAAGAGCCTGCAGTTTGCCCATCAAGGAGGAAGAAGTTAACCACATTTGCAACTACAAGAAACCGAGAACGATAACAGCCGAGGAACATACATTCCGCAGGCAGAGGAAGAGGGCCAGGCCGGGGAAGTGAGCAGAAGAGCTGAGGGGAGCAGGGTGGGAGGAACTGTGGGGAGTATGGAGTAGAGGAGGGGCTGCTCCCCCACCAGGCCTATGGAGGCAGGAAGTCTGAAGAAAACGCCTTGAAGACCATTTGTTCCTCATTCGACAAACATCTGAGTTCCTAAATATTAGACATAGGGAGATGACAGTAAACAACACAGCTAATCCTAATTCATTTCACGCCTCATGTATCAAACAGGGAGGCTGTTGGAGAGGCTGCTTTTCTCTGCGCGGAGAGCCTCTTCCACCCTAACCTAGACCTTCCTCGTCAAAGGTCAGAGGTACATGACTCGGGATGCCGGCCTTGGCTGGTTCCGTTGGCCTGGTGGCCCCTTACCCGTGTACTTCCAGCTGACATCCTCCATGACCAGGTTGCTGTCTTTCGGCATGTGCTGCTTCAGCCAGGACCAACAGTGGATCTGCTGGTCGGTTGGAGAGATCATGAAGAAACTGAAAACGAGACCCAAGACTCATCAAAACCAGGCAGCATCAGAGTCAAGTAGCAATCCCATTCTCATCTAAGTTTATATATATATATATATATATATATATATATATACACACACACACACACACACACACACACACACACTTTTTTTTCTTTTAGGCATCACAGCCCTCTGGTGGTGGGAGGAGGAGGCCCAGCCTTTGCTCCTATGGAGCTGGAATTGAACCTCCGTCCCAGTGGGCCGCAGTCCTGCGCACAAACACTACACCACCGGGGCTCAGCCCATGACTGGGCTATTTTTGTTGTTAAGTTGAAGTTTTAAATATATTTTGTTTGTAAGATTCTTATTGTATACATGGTTTCTGAAAAGGAGCCCTGGCTGCTAACTGCATGGCCAACAGTTCAAAACTAGAAGCTGCTGGGCAGGAGAAAGAAGAGATCTTCTACTGCCATGAGCGATTCCAGCCTGGGAGAGCCACAGAGGCAGCTGTACTTGGTCCGATAGGCTGCTGGGAGTCATAGTTGACTTGATGAAAGTGAGTTTGGAATTTAGGGGAAATGGTTTCTGAGGAAATTCTCCTAGTTAGTAGCTTCTTTTATATATATATATATTTTTTTTTTCAATAAATGACTTTAATTTTCATAAAATCTGTACTGTTTGTGTTTTTTTTTGGGGGGGGGGGCAATCACTGCTCTCCAGTGGTGGGAGCAGGAGGCCCAGCCTTTGCTCCTGTGGAGCTGGAATTGAACCTCCATCCCAGTGGGCCACTGTCCCATGCACAACCACTATGCCATGGGGGCTTAGCCTGAATTTTCTCCTCTTATACACACAGGCCTTTCATTCATTTTGAATTGGCTTCCAAGTTTGGTGTGACATTTCTTTCCCTGTCAGATGGACTTTGCACCCTTGTCAAAAATTAGGTGACCATAAAAGATGTGGGTTCTCACCTAGCTTTAAAATAACATTTTATTGTCTTTTACAGGAAAATTTACACAGATTAGGTTCCCATGTAACGATTTTTTTTTCTTTTTTTGTGGCATCACTGCCCTGGTGGGAGTAGGAAGCCCTGCCTTGCTCCTGGAGAGCTGCTGCTGGATTTGAACTGTCAACCCTGTGGGCTGTAGTCCCGCATACAACCCATGTAACAATTTTTTTTTTGTCTTTGTTTTTTGGGAATCACTGCCTTTTGGTGGTGGGAGGAGAAGGCCCAGCCTTGCTACTGGATTTGAACCTCCAACCCAGTGGGCTGCAGTCCCGCGCCCATGTAACAATTTTGATACAAATTATCCTGTGCAAATCGGTCACAATTTGTACAAGGTGCCAGTGTCCTCGTGATTCCGCTGTTCTGTGGTCTGCTCCCACCGCTCGAGCTTCCCTCCCTTTCTCTCCTTGCCTCACCTTGGCTCTCGGGTAAAGGCTGACCATATATTTAAGGGGAAACAATACTTCACAGGGGATTGATAAATTCTAGAAGCCAATCTACTCCTTTGAGTGAAAGGCAGCCTACCACGGCAAGTGCTGCCATCTCTCGTGTGGCAATGAGCAGAACAGTGACAGATGCTCTCTTAGGTCAGCGAGGGCTGGGAGCCCCGTGCTGGGATCTACCACAAAAGGAATGACAAAGCAGATGGTTCTGGTTTCCCACGCGGGGCAACAATTACACAAACCCACTAACACAAGAGTCAGTGTCTTTCCTATCCTAGCAGAACAACTCATTCTTCCATAGTGAGTTTTACAGTCTGAGGGGTTTCTTCTCTGTAAGATAGGTATTTCTATGGGGGGTTGCCAGGGGGCTGGGTGGGAGTTCATGCAGACGTAGGCTTCCTGGGAAAGGCGTGCAAGTCTGCTCGGTGCAGGGTGGGAGCGCGCTCACCTGCGCTTGTTCAGCCGGGCTATGCTGCAGTCGTTCTCGTAGCCGCCCTGCTCGTTGAGCATGCCGGTGTGCACGATGTGGCCCACAGGCACGTCCAGGTCATTGGAGAAGAGGTACTGTAGGATGTCCAGTGCCTGATCCCCGGTGGACTGGAGGGTTAGAGAGAGAAGCAGAGAGACGAGAGACAGAGAGAGAGAGAGAGAGAGAGAGAGAGAGAGAGAGACAGACAAAGAGAGAGTACAACTCTGGGTCATGAGGCCTGAAGCGCAGGGCAAATTACGGAGAAAACACGATTCGCCAGCACCCAGGCAACTTTATTTGCAGGTGCCCCCTACAAGGAGCTCGAGAAAAATTAAGCTGCCAGTTCTGGTGACAGACAGGCTTCTCTAAGCAAAGGCAAACCCCCAAACAGAGTTCAAAGTTCAGGAGAACGCTGTGCTACAGATGAAGCACTGAAATATTCGGGAGTTCTTGCAAAATCAGTTTTGAAGTGACAGGTGGCATTCAATAATCAGGAAAAATTCCTTCATTCCTTCTTTTGGCTCCCAAATACTTACCGTGATTTCAAATTTTGTAAAGGAGGACATGTCGATGACACACACGGCCTCCTTACAGCACTTGACTTCAGACTCCACAATGTCGAACCAATCTGGCTTATAGAAGGTCTTGCTCTGTTCCAAGGCCAGCAGGTCTAGGGACAGAGAAGTGACGGGGAGGAAGAAGAGGAGGTTACTCTTTTACAGTTGGGCCTCCCCGTTTGTAATTTAATATCATATGAACAGGTGTTTATTGCTTCTTTTTCTAGGAACACAGTCTAGTTATACATCTCTAAATAAGTTTTACTAACTCTCAGGACAAAACAAAAGACAAGCACTGAAAGTGACACTGTGACTTCTTACCCTTATCAGGGGGAATAAAGTACTTTGGCCTCTCAAAGCCATGCTTCTCCATCCACCGGGCTCCTTGTGCATCCAAGCGGTCATAGAGAGGAGATGTGCGCAGCTGCCTCCCGGTCTGGAAGTCCCAGCGGGGTACTTTCAAGTCATACAGCAGAGCTGGAACAGATCAGAAGCGTCGGTCAAAGCCCGTGCGAGAGCACCGAGAGCAGAATCCCCATGTCCACCACTCCAACCTGCCATGCTGACGTAGGTAGCCCAAGAGCCAAATACCACCAAACCTAAGGCACGCTCCGGAGAAGCACTATTCCGAGAGCCGGCATGATTCCGCCACAGGTTACACAGCAACAAGTCACATAACAACTCAAGGTCACTATTCACCACTAGACTTCCCCACCAGGAGGCAAAGGCCACCGTTCTAACATGTCCTAAACAAACAAACAAACAAACAAACAAACAAACAAACAAACAAACAATGTCCGAAGCTCCCGAAGATATAGCATGTGAGATCTAAGAGGCTTGAAGATAAACAAGTGGCCATTTAGCTGAGAAGCAACAAAGTCCACATGGAGTACACCCACCTATGCAATCAGGAGGTGTCAATGGGATCAGGTACCAGGCATCAAAGAAGAGATGAGGCAGTCAGGGTGCAGTACAGCACCTATGAACATACGACTTCCCTCCAGTTCTTTAACGCTTCCTGCCCCACCACTATCATGACTTCAATTGTACTTTACAAATAAATCTGGCTAGACAGAGCATGTACATGAGTACAGATCAGAGCTGGAAACACAGGGAATCCAGGACAGATAAATCCCTCAGGATCAATAATGAGAGTAGCAATACCAGGAGGGAAAGGGGAAGGTGGGGGAGAAAGGGGAAACTGATTACAATGATTGACATATAACCCCCTCCCTGGGGGTTGCACAAGAGAAGAGTGCGTGAAGGGAGACAATGGTCGGTGTAAAACATGAAAAAATTTTTTTATAAATTATCAAGGGTTTGGGCTGAGCCCTGGTGGCGTAGTGGTTGTGCATGGGACTGCAGCCCACTGGGACGGAGGTTCAATTCCAGCAGTGGGGCTGGGCCTCCTACTCCCACCACCGGAGAGCAGTGATGCCCAAAAAAAAAATAATAATTAAATAAAAATTTAAAAAAATTAAAAAAAAAAATAAATTATCAAGGGTTCAGGAGGGAGGTGGGGAAAATGAGGAGCTGATACCAAATAAAATAAAATAAAATAAAATAAATCGTCCTAAGCTCTGCCAGAGAGATTAAGGTGAGACCCGGGCAGTTCCGTAGTGTGGAAACATGGCACTGGCTTCTTGCGTGTGCCTGTTTGGTGGGCTCTCAGATCCATTCCTCGAGGGAAAGGGTTCCTATCTATCCTATGTGGATTTGGCTGCTCTGATATCTCAAAGTTACACCGAATAGACCCAGTGATATTATTCACATGTTAAAGCTAGGTCAGTATTTCTTTCTCCTAATGTCCCATCTGGAACAGCAGTCAGTAAAAAAAGAAGCCAGAAAGACTGTGTCCACTAGTTCCTGCTGAAGATGATTTGCTTGATGTCCTTCTACACAAAAGACAGACAGGTGGCCAGGGAGAAGAAAGCCACCATGCCAGTGACAATAAAGACTGTGACTCTCTTGGTACTTCAGCCTCTACTTTCCCTTCCCCACTTTCTATGATTTCTGCAAGGTTTGTCTCATGAGAATCAGGTCATCCAAAGTGCCATAACATTAAGAAAAAGTCCCAGCTCACTTTTAATTTGCATAAAGTAATTATGGGTAGTGAAGTCTAGACTGACAAAATAGTTTGTTTTTTTTTGGGGGGGGGGGGGGCATCACGGCTCTCCGGTGGTGGGAGTAGGAGGCCCAGCCCCACTGCTGGAACTGAACCTCCGTCCCAGTGGGCCGCAGTTCCGCGCACAACCACTACGCCACCGGGTCTCAGCCCGACAAAATAGTTTTATGTCTTAATAAAACTGTTTGCTAAAAAGAAAGGACCTTAACAGAGACATATATTGCCTCCAGGTCCTTCCGTTCTCACCGACGTTAAGCTTTCTGCCAACAGTCTCAGAAGCTAGAGACGATTCAAAGGTCTCCTTATGAATGTAGTCTAGGTACAGAACTGGTAGTTCCTTCTTCAACAATGGTGACCAATGGAGAAATTTAATTCTGAGCACAAACATACTCTAAATATTTATAACTCTTTGGTGAGGCCTAGGAATAGGGAAAATTGCAACCTGTTAAAGCCTACGTGTACTGGTTCAACTTCTACTCCCAAAGCTGTTCCTAAGGGCTTGGTGGAAGGGTAGCAAGAGAAGGTAAATGAAGATGGAGTTACGAGTATGCAGGGGCAAGAATGTAAGTGTGGTAGCTACACAATCTCATGTCAACCTGAGGACAGTACAAAGCGAAGGGGTAGAGGCTAGCCGGCCAATCAGGTCACAGCCTGATGCCTCCTTGTGAGCGTGTCCTCCTTTCTCATGAGGGTTCTGGGAACTTCCTCACGCCCCGCCTGGAGGCGGGGACACCTCTCGCTCTGCTCCACATTCCTGTGGACAAGCCACACGGAGTTATGCTGACGGCGGCCGGAGCCCTGGAGGTGCTTCCACCACCACTGGATGCACAAGACTTCCTATCCACAAGCCGGTGTCCTTCCTGCATTGGGCATCACTGCACGTGCTGTGTGAGTCTGAAAAGTAATTTATGGACCAGTTTTGGACATATGGTCTAACATTGGGCTTGTGGACGAACTGGGCTGGGCTGGCATATTTTCTCAATATACAATTGTTCTTTGATATAAAGCTCGCTCTTCCACAGATATGAGTGCCCTCATACATATGTGATTTGTTTCTCTAGTCAACCCAGACTAGCACAGTATGGTGTGTACATACATGGGAGGTCATGTACCGGAGACACAGTCACTTCCGAAGCCTTCAGCTGTAAGACTCAGCATCCTCTCTGCCACGCAAAGCAAGCAGAGGTCTCAAAGACCAAGCAGGGCGTGAGAAAACATGCACTTTGATAGGAGGTCTTTCGGGACAAAGTGAGAAAGAGGCAGAGCTGGGAATTCCCCAGAAATGACCATCTGTAAATATTATCCTACTCTCCTCTTCCCAGAAGGCCTAAGAGAGTCAAACATCTTTAAGAAGACTCAGTTGTTAAAAAACGGAGACGCCTGTCCTTCTGAAAGGCATCTGCACCGAGGAGGGACTGGATGACACTTCACTTACGCATGACTTCCATGACTCGGTGACGCAGAAAGGTTCGGCTGCTCTGGAGGGTCCCAAAACGTTTCAAGTCCAAATCCCAGACATTTTCGGAGGGATAACCGTATACCATCCATTCAGCCAGGTACCTGTGCGGACGGGGGCAAAGTTGACAGCCCTCAGATGCGATACTGGCAAAGCTGAAAGGCCTGGACTGGGCGTCAAGAGTCAACAGAATCAAAAGCTCCTGTCATGTCACAGACTACCAGTTGAACAACGGACTTTTCCGGAAAAAACACACAGGGAATAATTGGAATAACCTATTACTTTCACAGGCCCACTAAGAGGGTTTGCTTTCTTTCTTTTTGAGGATTTTATTATTTATTTTGTTTGTTTTTTGTTTTTTGGGGGCATCGCTGCTCTCCGGTGGTGGGAGTAGGAGGCCCAGCCCCACTGCTGGAATTGAACCTCCGTCCCAGTGGGCCGCAGTCCCGCGCACAACCACTATGCCACCGGGGCTCAGCCCCAAGGATTTTATTTCTAATAATGAGATTCCCTATAGTAAGACATAAACTTTAGAAAAAAATAAAACTAAAACTCATAAAAATATATTCCAATTTATACATTCAATGTGTATTTTCTGTAAAAGTCACCCTGGGAGGCTCTCCAGCTACCTGATCACATCTCCTTTCCTCCTGGCAATTTTTGGCAATACTTTATCTGTAACTGTTTCCAGTGTCATTTCTCTGGGGGGGCCCTCCCTTGTCCCCTCATTCTGGGGCTAAATTAATCCAAGACAGCATGTAAGTCAGGTACTTTATGACTGTACCTTCCCCCACTTTTAGAAACCCAACTTTTTTGTTTTTGTTTTTGGGCATCACTGCCCTCTGGTGGTCCTGGGAGCTATCCAGCGCTGCTCCTGAGAGCCACGGCTGGATTTGAACTGCCAAGCCTGCAGGGGGCAGTCCTGCACTCAACCACTTACGCCACCAGGGCTCAGCCCGAGAGCCAACTTTTTTTTTTAAGGCATCACTGCCCTCTGGTGGTGGGAGTAGGAGGCCTAGCCTTGCTGCTGGATTTGAACCTCCAACCCAGTGGGCTGCAGTCCTGCGCACAACCACTACGCCACCAGGGCTCAGCCTCCGAGAGCCAACTTTTAAAATGCTCAGTCTTATCAAAATAGTACTCTGAAGAGAGAAGAAGCATGCTACGTTATTGGCAGAATCTCTGTTCTGGTTGGGAACATTGAACATCTGTATCTATAAGCAAAACTCACAATACAAGCTATTAATATTTGCAGTAATTCACACCAAGTCACTATGTCAAACACCCTTCTCTGTGTTTGGTTAAGAGCTGATCAACTAACGCATCCTAAGTCTCCATGGACTAGGTCAATGGGCTTCCAGACACGTGATAGCAACTACTTTTTTTTTTTTTTGTGGCATCACTGCCCCGGTGGAGTAGGAAGCCCAGCCTTGCTCCTGGAGAGCTGCTGCTGGATTTCAACCATCAACCCTGTGAGCCGCAGTCCTGCACAACCACTGCACCACAGGGGCTCAGCAAGCACCTACTTTTAAAGTAACAATTTGGATCACCCGAGCTGATTACCTACAGCACTCACATACACATTGGGACCGACCGTTGTTTTAATTGAAAGGAACAAAGGAAACATCCCAGGGGCACTGTGACTAACTTTCAACTTGGGGCTCCAAAAGCGTTTTGCACCATGACATTTCTGGAATATTGAGGGGGGGGGTGTAGAGATTTACTTTATAATAGTTATTTTGAAGGTGACAACTCCCAAATTTCACGTACCTTATTATTACGGACACATAAAATATATTATATACAACACAAACTACAAGTACTTCTAGCCCAGGGGTGGGGAACGTCTGGCCCAGGAAACCATCAATGTCAGCTAAGCAGCGAGCAGCAGTTGCAGCCACCACGGTCAGCTGGGTTAAGGGTCTGACTAGTAGGGCTGTGAATGTTGCTGTCAATATCCAAATGGCCTTCCGCAGAGAAAAGGCTCCCCCCACTCCTGCACCGGAGGAAAGCTGACATGACGTTCACTATTGACGCTTCACAAGAAGCACTTACTTCCCAGCTCCTCCCCCGAAGGACAGGCCAGCGGAGTTCATTCCTGCCAGGACAAAGTAGCCCCGAGCCACAGGAGATTCGCCCATGATGCATCTCATATCTGGGGTGAAGGTCTCAGGGCAATTCACCAGCTTCAGGATCTCCAGGTTCTTCAAGTCTGGCATCCGACGCAGTAGGGAACTCAACAGAGGCTCTGAGCAATAAAAACAAAACCAAGCCCTTCCCTTAAAGGGATACAAAGAGGTTCCCACTCATATACTTCTTTTTTTTTTTTCTCTCTTTTTAAAAATTTTATTGGGGGCTCTTACAGCTACTACAACATTCAGTACATCATTTTTTTTGGGGGGGGGGTGCGGGGGCATCACTGCCCTCAGGTGGTGGGAGTAGGAGGCCCAGCCTTTGCTCCGTGGAGCTGGAATCGAACCTCCATCCCAGTGGGCCGCAGTCCCGCGCACAACCACTACGCCACCAGGGCTCAGCCCTCAGTACATCATTTGTATCAAGCACATTTGCACACATATTTCCACATACATTTCCCAATATTTTCCACTTGAGCCCCTGATTCATATACTTCTTTTCATGACTCTTTTAAGAGAGATTTTCTAAGAGGAGCCAACCAGACCATTTGTCAGAGAGCACAGCGCGTGATGGAGTGAGAGTCCTTTTGCAAAGTGCTTGGCATGAAGACAGTGAAACAAAGATACAAGAGCAAGGACCTGGGGCTGAGCCCTGGCGGCATAAGTGGTTGAGTGCAGGACTGAGGCCCGCGGGCTTGGCGGTCCAAATCCAGCAGCGGCTCTCAGGAGCAATGCTGGGTAGCTCACACGACCACCAGAGGGCAACGACGCCTCCCCCAAAACAAAACAAAACAAACAAAAAACTACAACAGTAATCAATTAAAAAAAAAAAAGCAAGGATCTATAGACTGGTCAATAATACATGTCACAGTACAGAATAATCTCTAAATGACCCATAATACATGTCACAATAGAGAATAATCTTTAAAGGGTCAACAAAAAAAGAAAAAAAAATTCTCTTAAAGAGATTGCAACAAAAGGCACCATTTTCTCAAGAGAGACTACGCCTAAAAGACCGTTCCTCACTCTGTTTTAAATAAGGCCCTCACCTGGACAGAATCCAGTGGCAGAGTGGTACTAGAAGGAGCCAGATGAGTTCATAGCTGCAGAAAGTGGTGGAGGGGTACCTGGGGACTCCTTATACTATTTTATTCATTTTTTTTTCCTTTGGCATCACTGCCCGGGTGGGAGCAGGAAGCCCAGTCTTGCTCCTGGAAAGCTGTATTTTATTCATTTTTAAGTGCTCAAAGGTTTCAATAAAAGGTTTATGAAGGGGGGAAAAAGTCCACAAAGGAGATACAATTTTCATTACAGGCTTTTTGCTACCATCTGAATTTTGAATATTGACTATTAACTATTTAGTAAATAAAATTAAGCTTAGTGATAGGGAAAAAAAATGATTCAATGGGAGCAACTAGTCACTCAGAAGTCAGCCAACTTAGATTTGAGTTGCCTGCATCTGCTACTGTATACTGTTCACTGTGACCACAGCTGAACTCACAGGATGGTTACAAAGATCAAATAAGGAGTTATCCATCAAAAAGGCTTTGGAAATTTTAAAAAATGTACCACAATATCAGACTTTATTGTTACCCTCTAGTGCACACACCAAAGTGATCCCAGTCTTCCTGCAGATTCTGAATCTCCAGCTGGTTCTTGCCTTCAGTGAAAATTGGTTTGGGGTTCTTCTCAAAACCCCCAGACAAGATGCCACCCTGCCAGTTGCGGACATAAATCCTCCCATCGGGATCTACGATAGCTGAGGAAGAGAAAAAGAAGGGAGAGGGGGGCAGCAGAGAAAAGTGTGGGTTGAGAGACAAGCCAGCTTTCTCAATGGGCTCAAAAGACAAAACGAAAACCCTTGTCAATGGCTTTAGGGTGGAACGAGCACTCAGTACACACAGGCCTTCATGAGCTTCCAGATACCTTTCAAGAGAGGAGGGATGACGCTCCTCCTCAGATTTACAGCAGAGAGATCACCACGAACTCTTTTCCCGAGAGGCAGCTTCCACAGGAAGGATGGATCTCAGCGTCCTCCTGGGGAGTCCCCACACTGGGCTCACTGCCACTGAGCCCCTCTGACTCCTGCCGCCCATGGACAGGGCAGCACCGTCTCTGGGGTCTAAGACGGCGAGTCTTCACAGGCACAGAAAGCCTCGTCTTTCTCCCTCAAAGCATCCCAACTCGCAGGCCCGAAGTCACCAGGACTCCAAATTTATCACAGAATTTTTGGATGGCATTTGGAATGGCTACACCACATCGCTTTATAGCTTACCCAAGCCCAAAATGTCTCCTATCCCAACATTCTCAATGACCTCTGTTTGGGGGCAAAATGTTAGCTTTTGAAAAATGCTGCTTTCTTTCTCTTTCCTTAAGCAGACTGCCTGCTCTGGCCATCTTCTCCTAAGCAGTTATGGAAGGAAAGTTAGAATTGGGTCCACCTCCCTGTGACATGCTCCAGAAAAGACTTTCTGAGGAGAGCCAGTCTTTAGCAGAGAACCTTCCTTGTGAGAGAGCAGAATATTGAAAGTAAACAAGATAAAAAAAAACAAGTGCAATTCCTCACTTGGTGTGGTGCTCAGCAGAGGGGTCTCCAAGGGGCGAGTCAGGAGGTAGAAGTGTTCGCAGGCATGTAACGGGATACTGACCGGCTCCTCGTTGGACAGACCCAGCTCGTATGCCCACTACAGAGGGACAGATTGATTCGCGGGTGGGGAGAGGAACAGAAATACACGTGAGCAAGCTCAGCCTCTGGAAAAGGGTTTGGTCTCAAGTGGCTTCTGTGCGCTCCTGCTCCCACGTCAGGGGAGGACAGCCACGTCGCAGCCTGCGGGGCTTCCGGTGGACGGATGGGGAGCAACACGACCCATTCCAGAGCCATAAAACTGACTTTCAGATCACAGGAAGGTTAACATTTTACCAGGGCGCTTTCAGTAAAATTACAGGCTCCAAATGCCCATCATTACATGGACTTCACATGACAAGTTTTTTTTCCAGGTAGATGCAGTTTAATACATGTGTTCAACAAATGGAATCCCTGATGCCACGAGAGAGCTGAGGATTTTATTTACAACGCTGTGGAATGAAACGTAACACCCTTCCTAATCAGGACAGCACTATTAACCCAGAGTGAGACAATAAATGGTAACAGCTATTTGTTTTAAGAGATAAGTAGAGGTTTCTGATTGAGAGCCCAAGAATTCTGAATTCTTTTTTAACTAAAATGAGGAAACTGTAGACCCTGAGGTTTATTTAGTCTGACAAAACCCCTGGCGACAAAGAGGAAAACCAGTTACCCCGTGTGCTCGCTGACCTACCTGACCAGCACAGTTGACAAAGTACTGGCACTCGATCTGTCCTCTATCTGTCTCCACACCTGTGACTTGATTTTTTTTGACTAACACATGAAGAACGGTTGTCCGGTCGTAGATCTGAACATCTGTGTCAAAGGAAAGAAAGAGTTGTGAGTCAGGTGACATTCCCAAATGAAGTCACCTGCAGCAGAGTCCCAGCCTATAAGCAGCAGTGGGAAAACATGGTCAATGCCCTAATTAAAAAATTATCATCATTGGCGCTGAGCCCCGGTGGCGCAGTGGTTGAGTGCGGGACTGCGGCCCACTGGGTTGGCGGTTCAAATCCAGCAGCAGCTCTCCAGGAGCAAGGCTGGGCCTCCCACTCCCACCAGAGGACAGTGATGCCCCCCAAAACAAACAAACAAACAAAAAATAATCATCATAATACAGAAAAACCCTAGCTGTCACATCCTTGACACTATATTCGAATAATTAAATGCCAGAAATCATAAAAGGGTTAAAGGAGAGAAAGTTCATCTTAAATCCTTAACTGCCCACAGGATAAATCAGCCCAACCAAGGAGTGTAATCCCTTGATCTGGACACGCTCTTCCCTCATTTAGTCAAAGCTGGGACGTGATGTCAGCTGTGGTTTAAGTTCCTAAGGCATGTTCTAACCTTGGCGCGTCCCAGGTTCTGTGGGAAAAAATGTCCCCTAAGTCTGAAGTGCATTAATTAGTACCAAAAGAAGTTTCTTGAAACTTCGATTAAGAAAAAATGTGGGCCTGAGAGAAAATTCTTATGGGAAAATATTATGGGAATCCCTGCCCCCACACTATGTAAGAGCTAGCCTTCAAAAATAGAAACCAAACACCCCAATGGGAATATGTTCTTCAAAGTCAAGTTGGTGTCACCGCTTGTGGGACGCTTTCTTAACACAACCTTCTCCTTCCTCACCCACCAGAAAAAAGCCCTACCAACCCGCTTACTGTTTTGGGAGGCAGCACTCGCCAAGGCAAGCGCCACATCAGAAGAGGACACGATGGCATCCTCGGGGATGTGCAAGGCCCCCACCAGGTCATGCACATTGAGGAGAGGGTGGAGTTCAGCCACTTGCTTGGCGGTGATGATCTCAGACGGGATGCCCATGACACTGCCACAGAACACAAAGGGACAAGACATTCGCTGGCCCTTGGTCAGTTCAACAGAAAATCCAGAACCTGCTTCTAGCCTCATACGTACTTCAGCCGAGAGTGGATGCGCTTCAGGGAGATCAGCCGGTCCTGGGTTTGGGCCAGAGAGATGGAGCCCGTCCTCACGTAACCTGTCAGAAGGAATGTGGCCAACTGAGTCCTCAGACCAGAGGGCGGGAAAGTCCAGCCAAACAGTGGACGGGTCTCAGTGGGGAACAACAGCAACAGGGAGGCAGGCACACCGTAGACAGCGGTTCTCAAACTGGGGGTCGAGTCCCCTTTGGGGACCCTTTCACAGGGGTTGTCTGATTCCTAACACTAGCAAAATAACAGTGATGAAGTAGCAATGAAAATAATCTTATGGTGGGGGGTGGGGTGGGGGGGAGGTCACCACCACATGAGGAACTGTATTAAAGGGATGCGGCACTAGGAAGGTTGAGAACCGAGCATGTGGGATCAAAAGGGCAGCATTTCTGTAAGGACAAAGATGAGAAGGTAGGAAGGTTTAGGAAAGGAGGAGAAATGGAAACAGAAATAGAGGGGGAAAGGAGAAAATGGGATGAGTGATGTTACATTGTGGGCATTGCAATCAAGGATGAAACAAATGTGAACAAATCGTCAAATGGAAACCTGATCTCTATAAGCCACCACCTAACTCACAATAAAAGGTTAGGAAAACAAACACTGACAAGGAACAAGATAACTGAAAATTTAAAATTTCTCTCGAAACCCTCATGTAAAAATATGCCCATCACTGACATGGGTTGGAGAAATGAAATTTTAGAGCGAGGTGATTCCGGCATGACATTCTGTGGGCCAATCACAGCCTGAATTTTACCTCAAAAATGACAAAAATTTTGGCAGCTCTTTTTGGCTCCACAAAAAAGATTACCTGCTGGATTCAGGTGACACACTGGGCAGGAAGAGCCCACAGGGGATGATGGTTCCTTATGAATACATCATGACGACAGTTTGTCCCATGAGTGGTGAGAGTCATTGGGTGACGGTTGTGTCTGCTGGATTTCTCCAATGTCAAGGTGTTGTTTTTCTACTGTCATTGACAGGTAGCTGGTGGGCGGAGAGTGGTCATATGTCTGCATCTGTGCAGTAGGTCCCGTTCCTACTGGGCGGTAGGAGTCTCTGGGTGGTGGCGAGGAGTAAGCGCCACCCACTAGTTGCACGGGTGGAGCTGAAATGGCCAGCGTTGCTGCAGAAGAACAGGCTGGCAACCGGCTTCCATAGGCCAGCGGGAACCCCACTGCGCACAGTTCTACCCTGACAAGCTCCAGTCCTTCCGTCAGACTGATATTACAACAGCTGTATGGTTTCAAATCACGTTCCTCCAAGTCACAACTACATATTCTAGAAGGTCAACAAATCACCCCGTTACAAGAGCAAAACCCTACTATTTTCACATGGAGCTTTTAAAGTAGAGCAACTCTCTCATGTCGTTTGCATGGCTAATGAATAGATTTTAAGAAACCTGTTCATTGTGTGAAGGGTTTGCAAGCAGATTAATTTTTAAAGCTCCCAGGATAATTGTGTGTGTGTGTGGGGGGGGGGGTGGGATGGGGGGGGCAGTGCTGGTTGTATAATTCCAAACTTAGAAAAAGAGAAATTGAAAGACTAAGACAGACCACCCTAGAAACCCTCAACCCAGATCCAGGCGATGCTAGTGTTTACTTTATCACCATTCAGATCCTCTCGTCATAGCTACACGCACTCAACACCCCCACCCCCACCCTTTGAAAAAAAAGTAGACTGTGCCTGTATCCCTAGATACTCCAGTGTACATTTCCCAAGAACAAAACCATCTAAAATCAGAAGCAGGAGATCTAATCTCGACACACAATGAGCTGGCCTACTCACATCATCAATTGTCCTAAAGGGTATCTTTCTTTTTTTGCATGGGCCTAGGGTTCTACAAGGCATTTCGTCATCCCTGTAACAACTGCACAACCTTTCTGTGCCTTCTTGACCTTGACATTTGTAAAGAGCACAGGCTCGGTATTGTGCAGAATGTCTACATGTCGTTCAAGTCTAACGCTTCCTCATGATGAGATTCAGGTTACGTGATTTTTGGCAGGAAGAGTCGCCAGAGGATGATGTTTCTGTCTCGCTGCGTCCTGAAGACAGTTTGTCCCATGGGTAGTGACAGTAACTGGGTTAAGGGGTGTCCCAAGATATCCCCGTTGGAGAAGTCACTATTTTTCTATTGTAATTGATGAGCAATCTGTAGGCAAAAGATTTCAACTATTTCAATATCCTGTTTCCTCCTCAGACTTGCACCGAGCTAGAGCGTCTCTCGTGGTCCTCGAGGTGACTCTTGCCTGAAGTCGTAATTACGATGACGGAGGCCGAAAGGGAGTTTTCTAATTGCATTGGCTTTCTCTAACACCTGTGCTGCCAACGCATGGTCCCTCTTTCCTCATGTATTTCATTTTACTAGTATGGACTCACGCATTTCTTTTTTCTTTTCTTTTTTTTTTTTTTGGGGGGGGCATGACTGCCCTCTGATGGTGGGAGTAGGAGGCCCAGTCTTGCTGCTGGATTTGAACCTCCAACCCAGTGGGCCGCAGTCCTGTGCACAACCACTACACCACCAGGGTTCAGCCCTCATGCATTTCTATTTTACACAAGTGGCCACAATCCCGTGTTCTCATTTGTTTACTTCTCAGATGAGAAGATCTGGCAGGGAGCGTTAACTCTTAGAGGCTCCTGTGTCTTCTTGATGTGCTCGCCATTCTGGGAGTCCATTTCCCTTTCTTTCTAGCAGAGTAAGATGCTTCGGGTTCGCTCATCTGCATTTTCTCAGCACCAGCCAGAAAGCAGCCATTGCTTTCAGAAGCGCTGGGGGGAGGGAGCCGTTGCCCCTGCCACCTTACTAAGACGCCATGATTTCATGCTTTCCATTTCAACTCAATGCCACAGAGCTCATTCGAGATAATCCGTCACACTTTTGCCTGAAAATGCAGACACTTTCTGAAAAATGCAGGGCCCTGCCTCACCAACAACACAGAGAAGTCAGGCCAAATAAAGCCTTAGACCATGCATGACCTGGAACTAAAGCAGAGCACATTTACCTTTTGGGGAGGAAGCCTGAGAGCCTGAGTCCTCGGGAGCCTAATCTGCTTCATGGGACAGGAGTCAGCAGGGCACTCGTTACTGCCCATGAAGGAAGAGCCTTTGGGCCACGTGAGAGCCGCTCCCTCTCTGGCAAATCACATGGACTCTTTCCAACTCACGCCCTGGATGAGTACTGAGCCAGGCAGCCTGTTGCCATCAAGGTAACTTAAATCGAGTCGCGAGGCACTGTCTCCCCACGATGCTGCACGGAGCTGTCTACCCGCACTGGTGAAAGCGGGAGATGGCATAGCAGCAGTCACTTTTACACTATTCCACTGGAGCGCACTCACCTCTCAAAAGGGAGCCTGGCTCAGTCCAGTGGCGTGCTGGGGTGACCACAGAGGCTCAGACTAGAGCACAAGGTGCCAACATCCTAAAAGGTTTGTCCCCCAAATCTGGCTTGCTCTCAGACATGACCAAACACTGAGAGAAAGAGTCACTGGGTTTGGGGGTTTGGAACCATAGTCTCTGGGAACATTAAGGTTAACTGGCAAAACAGAGTTCACAAGACACTTCTACCCTTATTTTGGTGAATAATAACAGGAGTCTTAAGAGCTCATGAATAGCTCTCATTTGTTTACTTCTCAGATGAGAAGATCTGGCAGGGAGCATTCCTCATGGAGGCTCCTGTGTCCTCTTGATGTGCTCGCCATTCTGGGAGTCCATTTCCTTCTTTTCTAGCAAATATTGGAGCAAATATTGGCTCCCTCCTCAGTCTGGGGGAAAGAAGAGTGATGAAAACCGAGAAATGCAGCTGAGCCCCAGTGGTGCAGTGGTTGTGTGCGGGACTGTGGCCCGTGGGCGTGGCGGTTCAAATCCAGTGGCTGCTCTCAGGAGCAGCGCTGGGTAGCGCCCACGACCACCTGAGGCAGTGATACCCCCGCCCCCCGCAAAAAAAAAAAAAAAAAATTTGCTGGTGTCACAGAATTCCTAAGCTGGTCGGCCAAGTACTGTAAGCTGTGCCTGCATGAAGACACGCAGCAGTGTCATTGAGCTCACACTAGGAAAGGGTAGCTCACACTACCATGCTTTGTCAGGTGAGTCTCAAATGCTTGGCTCTTTGGATTCGGCGTGGCCTTCAAAACGAGCCCCCTTCCACGTGCCCTGCGTTTCACCACGGGACCTCGCTACCCTCGCGTTAGTCCGTGTGAGGTGTGGCTCAGCTCTGGGCAGTCAGCCCTTCTCCAGTCTACCCTTTGGCGATGCCTTGCGAAAAGCGCTTTCTACATTGCTACTGTTTGAGATCAGAGTAGAGATCAGGACTCCTGTCCTTGGAACATTTATTTCCAGCTTTCCCCAGTACTATTTGGTATACGACGTTCTGGGTCCTTTCCCTCCTAATTACAGAGACCAGGAAAAATGCACGTTTATGTTCTATACCCAGAAATATGCTTAATAACAATTGGTAACGTTTCAACTGCCTGGCACCTGGCACCTCCCCCTCTTCTTCACGTAGGAGTTAGACAGAGTCACTTAATATAATCAAATGGGTGAAATGTACAGGGAATGGAATGGCATGATCTGAAATGGTCAGGACTATTGCCCGAATCCTTTCCATTTATAGACGGGGGAGCTGAAGACCCCTCCACAGGCCGACTGACTTGCTAAGGTCACAGCCATGATCCTGGCAGAGACTGGGCGAACACCTACTCTTCATGGTCAAACCAGCAGGCAGGCTTGGCACAGGGCCAGCCACGGTGCCGATTATAGCCTGGAAAGCCAGCATCAGTTCCCAGCAGGTCACACTTACCTGTCTGGATCCCTGTTTCTTGCTCTAACTGCTGGTAGAGTTTGTTCGAATAGTCTGCCATCTTCTGCTCAATGGTCAAGTGCTTCGCAGTGCTCAGGATGCCGGCACAGAACCTTGTGGAGCCGGCAGCCAGCCTAGAATGGGTAGAATCAGGAGTGTCACTAGGGGAGCGTGGAGCACACCAGGCGACGCTGTCAGGAGGAGTGATACCAGAATAACTGTACAGTTTCTGAGGCGCCTGAGGGACACTGTGGGTTACTCATGGGCTGCTGACCACCCCGTGAGCAGTTCAGAGCCACCTGGCAGCCACTCTGTGGGAGGTGAGGCTTTCTACCCCAAAGGATTTCGTCTTGGAAACCCACAGGGGCAGTTCTTATAGTTCTACAACAGCCTTACAGAGTGGCTAAGAATCAGCATCAATTCAATAGCCATGGGTTATGTAATTCCTCCACAGTGTTTCAATAGAAATTTATTATTATTAATAAAACCACTTCCAGCTAGTCACAACAATGAAAATAGAAATTTATTATTATTAATAAAACCACTTCCAGCTAGTTACAACAATGAAAATATTCTTCGTAAGCCCACTTTACATGCCAACGTTCTTGCAAGGCTATGACCCGATGCTAACTCACTCTCTGAACCTGCTAACGTGCTCCAGTCAGAGCTGTCATTATTACTTGATTACAATGGTGCTTGCAATCACAGGATTGTATCTTCAAGTGCTGAAAGCACACTGTTTTTGGTGCTCCTGATGCCAATGATGGGTCAAATTTTCTAGTGTATCAACTAGTGTATTTGTGAATGTATTATCAATACTTTCTTGAAGAATGAAGTTGTAATTAAATGAAAAGGAGAAAAATTTAAAAACGTTAAGCTCAGTTACTAATATTATAACTAATACTATTAATTCAGCATTAGAAAGCGTTCCTGGGCTGAGCCCCGGTGGCGCAGTGGTTGTGTGTGGGACGGCGGCCCACTGGCTTGGAGGTTCAAATCCAGCAGCGCTCTCCAGGAGCAAGGCTGGGCCTCCTACTCCCACCACCAGGGGGCAGTAATGCCCCCAGACAAAAAAACAAAAAAAGAAAGCGTTCCTAAAAATTTCATTAGTACATAATTTGAGAAATGCTGCATCTAAGTAATTTACAACTATGTGTATCACACATTATTTTGTGATTGAAATGGATAGTAGATAGGACCGAGAATGTACGGTCTAGTTTGAGGGAAAGAACAGGGAGTATGTGACACCAACCATGGCAGGAAGACCGATGCCAAATACTGCAAGATAGATTCACATGTCTGTGGAATGCAACCAGTGCAAGGCTCTTCACTGTGTCATGTTTGAAATGTCAGAAAGCTGATAACCTAAATGTTTGTCAGCAAAGAACTAACCAAGGGAAAAACAGGTGCTCATCTATGCCACAGGTTTCCAAACTTATTTGCCCTACCACACACTTCTCAGAACTGGTAATTACATAAATAATAATAATAATTACTCAGCACCTCCCTAGGCGATAAAGAGCTTTCATACTATAGCCCATAATTCAGAATACAGTGCAGGTCTCCGCTTCTGCGGCCCCTTCAAGAGATGCTACCGTCCACCTGGGCAAACGCTGATCTACACGATAGAGTACTACGCAACACAACAAAAACAAGGAAGCTTGCGAATGTACACTATGGACTGATCAGGCTGAAAGGTTCGAGGGAAGAAACAGATGGAGTTTAAGGTATCCTGCCATTTGTATTAAAAGGAAAAAACAAACATACACTCACATTTGTTTATATGAAAGTGTTTTTAAAAGTTTGTGTGGGGCTGAGTCCTGGTGGCGTAGTGGTTGTGCGTGGGACTGCGGCCCACTGGGTTGGAGGTTCAAATCCAGCAGCAAGGCTGGGCTTCCTACTCCCACCACCAGAGGGCAGTGATGTCCCCAAAACCCCCCCCCAAAAAAAAGTTTGTGTAAAAATTGTTTGAAAAGACAATGGCATTCTTCCACAAACTTTATGAAGCCCCTTTAAGTGCAGCGCACACATGTGGAATGACACATGTGTATCTTAACATCAGCTGCCTCCACACGGGGGATTTATGGGTTAGGGGTGAGGTGAGGCTTGTCCTCTCTCTCATGTCTTATGTATACATATAGGGTACCTGGGCGGCATAAGGCCACAGCACTCAGTTGCTAACCTCAGGGCTGGCAGTTCAAGAGCAAGAGGGCAGTCTACATCTGTAAAGAACACGTGTCTGGAAACCTTACTGGGCACTGTCCCTCTGTCCTGTGGGGTTGTCACAAGTCATAATTGACAGCAATGAGTTTGGTTTTTTTTGGGGGGGAGGGGACATCACTGCCCTCAGGTGGTGGGAGTAGGAGGCCCAGCCTTTGCTCCTGGGAGCTGGAATTGAACCTCCATCCCAGTGGGCCGCAGTCCCGCGCACAACCACTACGCCACCGGGGCTCAGCCCCCAGTTTGGTTTTTATAATACTCTTACTCATACATAAATCATACAAGTTCAATTATTCTATTATATAAATTATAATAAAAATATCAACACACATACAATATATGTAAAAGATACAGTCTTAACTCTGAATCATGTAAATGTATTATCTATTGAGAAGTAAATGCTGGTTAAGGGGGAGGGGGAGGGGGAAAGGAAGGGGGAACTGGTTGAAATGATCAATGCATTACCCCCTCCTTGCCCCCACCCCAAGGATAAACAGCAGAAATATGGGTGAAGGGAGACGGTGGTCAGTGTAAGATATGAAAACAAGAATAATTTATAACTTATCAAGGGGTCATAAGAATGGGCGAGGGAACTGATGACAGTGGGAGAGGGAAAAAAGAAGATACCAAGGGCTCAAATAGAAAGTAAATGGTTAGAAAATGATGATGGCAACATATGTACAATTATGCTTGATACAACTGATGTATGGAATGTTATAAGAACTATAAGTGCATCCAATAAAATGACTTTTTTAATGAAGAGTAAATGCAATTTAAAATTCTAAGTGTTATCCAAGTTGTTGCTGACAACAGAACAAAAACGCTCAGAAACACCAGGGCCCAAAGACCCAGCTGTGCACGGGGGCAGCCAGCCCTGAATGCAGGTCAGTCCCCAATTCATTTGGCAAGAAGCAGACAGTCACCTGTCTCAGCATCCTGACACTTGAAATAACGGTGCTTACTCTGCTGGGTCTGTTTCCTGTACCCAGGGTCAGTTCCCTATAGATGGGAGGGTCTACTATCATCTCTGTCCCTCACCACTGCCACTGCCAGATGGAGTCCAGGGGCTCTGAGCTGCACCACCTACTCCTTGGGTACCTATGACACTGAGCTCAGAGCACAGTGCACTCTGGAAGCAGTGTAGAACGAAAAAGGCCGGTGGTTCAAATCCACCAGTCACTCAGCAGGCTTCTGCTTCCAGAAAGATTTACAGTCTTGGACACGCTATGGGGGCAGTTCCACTCTGTTTTCTAAGGTCACTAGCTTTGCCAGATAATTGTTAAAAGCTGCCCAAGGGATTCTCACATGCAGTCAGAGATCACTGATCTAGGAGAGACCCAAGAATGGGGATGAAGAGGACCAGAAACCTCCAAATGTTAAATTATATAATCCGTAAACGAGAAAAGGATCTGTGAAGGAAACATTATGTGGTAAGCAAGCAAGCATACAAACAAACAAACAAACAAAAACCTGTTATTACGATTTCGGCTCTCAATTTAAAAATGTGGTGTAAAAAAAAAAACTATGAAAAAGGAAGCAGAGAAAAAAAAAAACAGAAACAAAAATATATATAAAGGGCTGAGCCCCGGTGGTGTAGTGGTTGAGTGCGGGACTGCGGCCCACTGGCTTGGTGGTTCAAATCCAGCAGCAGCTCTCCAGGAGCAAGGCCGGGCCTCCCACTCTCACCAGAGGGCAATGATGCCCAAAAAGCAAAAAAAAAAAAAAAAAAAAAAAGAAACGAAAAAGGAAGCAGAGAAAGTAAGCAATCAGAGGCCAGGCCGCTGGTGAGAAGAGAACGCGGCAGCTCTTCCCACTGGGCTCACACGCTGAAGGACAGACGCCCGAACTCACAGGGGCACTCGGCTCCACACGGCGATCTGCTAGGCTGCACTCCACCAGGTGACGTCCTCACATCCGAGACATTTAAATTGACTTAGATCAGCGGTTTTCAACCTTCCTAATGCCGCGGCCCTTTCATACCGTTCCTCATGTGGTGGTGACTGCCCCCCCCCCCCCAACTACAAAATTACTTCTGTTGCTACTTCACCACTGTAATTTTGCTACTGTTATGAATTGGGCAACCTCTGTGAAAGGGTCGTTCAACCCCCCAAAGGGGTCGCAACCCACAGGTTGAGAACCGTTGTCCTAGACAAATGAGAAGCTAAAGATCCTGTACCGAGAAGCCCATCAATAATGAGTGACCCACGGCTGTGGACTGGGACAATACATAAGTGCGAGTGGCCTTGCGTCTTGTCCTTAACCTTGGCAAGCCTCAGTCTCCACATTTGTAGAACAGGCATAATATCCGTTATAAGGTTGTGATACATGTCTCCCCATTCATTGATAAACTGGTTTGGAGAAAACGAGGCAGAAGGTTCAGCGTGGGCATCTGCACAGGGAAACAGTTACTAAACCAAGCATTTTAGTAGCCCAGTCTCTGAGGGTCCACACCTTCAGCTCCACTTATGCCTGGACGCCTGTGCAGTGCACACTTAAGCACCTACCATAAGCAACTCTGAGAGCTGAGCCCCGGTGGCGCAGTGGTTGTGTGCGGGACTGCAGCCCACAGGGTTGGCAGTTCAAATCCAGCAGCAGCTCTCCAGGAGCAAGGCTGGGCCTCCTACTCCCACCAGGACAGGGATGCCCACAAAAACAACAATAACAAGAACGAAAAGCAACTACGCGGCTGGACACCAGGTACGGCATGGCTGTTTGCAGAATTTGGTTAGCGGACCATATGACCCGTGACCCGTGATCCCTGGAAGAAACATCGACTATGACTTCCATATTTCTCGTGGCTCTTCACTGGCTGCCATCTCCCACCCCACGGCTTAGGAGAGTGAAAGCCAAGTAAATAAGACAAACCAAATTGGAGCTGAGAGGTGCTGGAGAAGCTGCAGTCTATGTGGCAAGGTACCGGAGCGGGGAGCCACACACACCTCTCGGCGGGGTGGTTCTCCTGAATCACAAGTGGGGTCCATGCAGGGCCAGGCTCAAGCAGGCCAGGCAGAGAGCAGTTTCCGAGGGGATGGGGTCCCCAGACTTTAGATGCTGCCCAGGGCTGGAGGCCGGCTGGAGCTCTGACCCGTCAGAGCAGAGAGGCTCTGGTTAGCACCTCAGGAATTCTTTGGTGCTCCCGGAACAGCCACCTGTTAGAGTTGAAGGTCTTATTCCAGGAGGAAGGGAGGTGTTCTAGGACTCTGGGTGAAGGGGACATCGAGGTTACTTGTGCTGTTCTAGAAACTTTGCTGTGAAGTTGCAATTATTCCAAAACAAACTAATTTTCAAGATGACGGTTTTAGTAATGATCAGAGGATAGCATATAGAAAAATGAAATAAACCATAGCATAAAGAGCAAGAGGACATAAACAGAAATGGGATGGCTGCATGGGTCTGAGCACTGTTCACGAGGTGCCATTAGCCCATGACAAGAATCTCTAATGCAATCTCTATATCCATGACAAGTGAGAGATTTAGCTTAAAAGCCATCAGAGAACAGAGGACATGGTGCGAACCAGGATCTGGAACTATTTCTTTGGTCATGTAATGACTGACCAAGGGAAATCAGAACAAATTTGAAATCTGTAACATGTGGGTGGAGGGGGACGGCAACCAGAACAGAAGACATACAGGTCATCACCGTGCAGGAATGTGCACATCACACCGCAGCCACATCTCGGAACACCGCGGGCCCGCTCAAGGATGGGGTCGAGCGTCAGTTGTGGCTGGGACGGCATCCCCAAAAGGAAGGGGCGAGGAGGGGAAGCGACATGACTCGTGCAGCCCAGCCCAGCCCCGCCTGCTTTGCTCCTTACCGGCCCTGTTCCAAGAGCACGATATCCTTCCAGCCCAGCTTGGCGAGGTGATAGGCCACAGAGGTGCCCACGATGCCACCACCGCAGATGACCACCTGCGCCTGGGTAGGCAGCGGGATGGAGTGCGCCTCGGCGGCGGACGTGTTGCTCCTTGCTGAGGGCCAGTTCTGCCATCCTGGGCTGGCTCGTGGCTGTCGGACGATGGAGAGCAGCCGGTAAAACATCCCGTCTGTCCGCAGCTGGGAGGTGTGCTCTCACATTCAGCAAGGGGTCTCCAAGAATTCACACTAGACGGGGAGAAGGGGACAGAGAGGATTCCATTGAACTCGGTGCCCAGGGTTACTGGGGAAAGGGGACAACGAAGCCCAGTGGTCGCTTAACAGAGCTCTGAGGTCACTGAACAAGGACGGCTCCTGAGTCCAGGCGGAGAGGGGACCAGCGAGCTCACAGCACAGCCAGCAAGGGGCAAGGAGCCGAAAGCGAGCTGGACAGGCCACGAATCCAGGGGATCCTCCACAAGGAACCAGCTACGAAGCAGAGAGATGCGATGGTCGGACAGGTTTTCCACCAGGAGTCTGGGCCCTTGTGACCCAGGAGCTCGGACGCTCCCTGCTGTCCGGAGCAGCTTGGACAGCGAGGCACGGCTGGATTGCACTTGGAGGTGCAAATGGCAGGTCTTCCTGGACATCACAAGTTAAGGTAAAGGAAAAAGGAGAAAAAAAAGGATGCTGTCCAAATCCTTTAAAGGAAGCAAAGGCAGTCCCTTTCACAGCCACAGGTGGGGCTGGCAAAGCTGGCTCCCTGCAGAAAAATGAAACAAGAGCCATCTCTCTTGCCACATACAAGCAGGGACTCAGGGCGGAGCAAAGACTTGAATGCAAACCTAACTCTGTAAAGATCATCAGAGAAAAAACTGAGGGGCACAACAGAGAGCATAAATATATGACCAAACATTCAACAAGCAAAACAGGTGGTGCCACTTACTAGCGACAAAGGGAGAGGACGGGGGCCCATGTTTGCATAGAGTCACACCCTCCAAACTCAGATGTGCTAAGTGAGATGGCTTAGAGGAGTCCCGGTGATTGCAGAGACAGGTTTGAAACCTGGGGAAGAGGTTTGAAAGGTGAGTAGATGGATGGGCAATCCCTAGAGCCCTGCTTGGAAAGAAAACAAGACCGTGAGGGTCCTCAGATGAAGCGAAAGATCAGGACAGAGGTGGCAGTGCAGCAGAGAACATCCCATTAGGGAACTTGTTAAAGAGACAGAGGAGTTGTCACTGAGACAGAAAGAAAGCCATGCAGAAGCGTGGCACTGAAGCCAAAGTGTTTCAGGAAGTGGCTAACTACTGAGGTGGCAACGAAATCCACGCAGAAGCAGCACGCCAGCTTGTGTGAGGCAAGGATTGTAAATAATAAAATCCAAATCCGAAGAAGGGAATGGGAGGAGAGCCTGAATGGTGAAACCTGGTTTGTAGACGGCTACGGATGACAGTGGAAGCCTCACACACAGGTCCATGTATCAAGCCTCAGACGAATTCCCCCTGACCATAGTCCAAGGATGTGACTAGCTTCGTTGTCAGAGCACGCTGTACAGTTGATGATGGCAAATGTAGTTAAAGTGTATTGTCCTATTACTTAATCTCCACTTACAAGCTGTTTCCATTGAGAGAGGAGAGAGAGAAAGAGAAAAGAAAGAGAAAGAGAGTGAGTGACTCCCCTGGACCAAAGACCAGGGAGTGACTAGCCTTGCTATCATTCAGCATGCCTTAGGATGTGGATGGCTGTTAGGGTAAAATTTAACACCTTATCATTCAATCTCCCTTTGACTCAATTAAAATGTGTTCTAGTTTTTTATATTGTCTGCTTTCTATTTGGTTGATGTTTTTCTCAGTTTTACTTTATTACTGTTGTTAGACAAAAAGAACATGTTCTAAAACTAATTGTGGGAATTACCTTACAACTCTTCTTGATATGACTGAACTATTGAGTTGTATGATATGTGGATTATGTGCCAATAAAACTGTTTTTTAAAAAAGGAGGGGTTAGCGACAGATGGGGCCATGAGATCAAACAAATGTTCTCGGGAATCTCATGACATATGAGATCCGGGGTGACCTTGGAGAGAGTACTTTTCAGGACAGTGGTTGGGGTGATCAAGAGAGCAGGGCAAACTGTAGGAAATGCTTGCAACGGGGGAAAGGAGACAGCCAATTACATTCTGCTCTGAAGGGGATCCGAAAGATGGAAGAACATGTAGAGAAGGGGGTGTGAAGCAAAGGGGTTTGTTCTATATAAGGGAGAGAGCAGGACTGTTCCAGTGGGAATGGTCCAGACTTAGGAAAGCGAGGCAAGAGCCCAGAGAAGGAGAAGAGATGGGATGCAGAAGGTAGGTGAAGCACGGCAATACCCGCCTCCCATTTCAACAGGGACTGTCCTGGCAGTTTTCAGGTACAAGAGAAGGAGCCTGTTAATCTGGTTGGGATTATGATTCTCACTCGAGACAGGGGACTCACAGAATGCGGCAGAGCACACATTTCTATGGGACTATCCACATAACAAGCCAGAGAAAGACAAACAGGGGACAGACTAGGTCATAAAGGAAGTGGTCATACAGGTAACAAGGCTTAAGTCCTGCCCTCCTCAAGTCCCGGGTAAGCACTCCCACAGCGAGTCCTTTCTGCATCTTAGCTTCATGGGACCAACTTCTCTGCTTTCAGCCTTCTTGAGCAACCTCAACAGGAGGTCGGGTCAGCCAGTCCCTCTTAGAAGGACCACACAGGAGGGATGATCAATCCAGGGTGTGGTATGTTAAGAATGAACCATATCACTATCCTTGAGTTCTTTAATATTTCCTCCCCTTGCTATTACGGTTTTTGTTTGGCTTACCTCATCATGATAGATTTACATATGTTCATTTGTGTATTTAACATCATTTAGTATATGAAAGTCAAGACAGGGCTGAGCCCCGGTGGCGTTAAGTGGTTGAGTGTGGAACTGCAGCCCGCGGGCTTGGCGGTTCAAATCCAGCGGCGGCTGGGTAGCGCCCATGACCACCAGAGGCAGTGATGCCCACAAAAAAAAAAAAAAAAAAAAAGAGTCAAGACAGGCAACCCATCAGAAATAGTAACAGGAGTGGCTGAGCCCCGGTGGTGTAAGTGGTTGAGTACGTGACTGAAGCCCGCGGGCTTGGCGGTTCAAATCCAGCGGCAGCTCTCAGGAGCAGCGCTGGGTAGCTCCCATGACCACCAGCGGGCAGTGAAGCCTCCCCAAAATAAACAAACAAACAAGAAACAGTAACAGTAACAGGAGTAAGGAGTCCCTGAGAGTACTGGAAGAGGGGAGGTGGGAAGAGGAATGGGGAGATGAGAACATTGATGATTGTGTGACCTCACTCCATGGGATCTGGGATCGAACAACAGACTTGTATGCGAATGGATATATTAGATGTGTAATATAGGGCCCCAAACAAAACAAAAAACCTGAACCAAAAAACCCTATAATAAGGGGCTGAGCCCCGGTGGCGTAAGTGGTTGGGTGCGGGACTGCGGCCCGTAAGCTTGATGGTTCAAATCCAGCGGCGGCTCTCAGGAGCAGCGCTGGGTGGCTCCCACGACCACCACCAGGGCAGTGATGCCCACCAAAAAAAAAAAAAACAACCCTATAATGGGGGGGGAAAAAGGAATAAGGGTTCCTGGGAGGTATGGTGGGGGATGGAGGGGGTAAAGGGGAGCTAATATCAAGGAGTTCAAGAAAAAAGAAAATATTTTGACACTGATCGTGGTTGCAATTGTACAACACTGCTTCATGTGACTGAACTATGGAATATTATGGTAACTGTAAGAGCTCCCAATAAGATAATTAAAAAAAAGAAAGACATCACTTCTCAGCCGTTTGACCAAGATTAAGTGTACTATCTGTTCTTATCAGTTTAATATCTGATACGCCCTCTATCCAAGGACAATCTAGTAAATGGATTTTTAGAGCAGGGAGAGGGAATAGGAGCTTGCTCCATCCACTCCACTCATTGACCTGGTATTGCAGTACTTCTCAGAATGGTGCGACCCTTTAGGGGACAATGAAAACATTTTATTTTTTAAGTAAGAAAAGCAAGGGTCAGCATCCTTGCTTCTTAAGCATCACCACCACTTGGTTACACTTTAAAAAGACCCTGTTCCTTTTTGGTTTTACCACCCCCCTTACCACCTTCCAGACACTAAGTGTGATGGAAGAAAAACAGGTTCTGCAACTAGCACACTGCCCCTCCCTCAACCTCCACCACCCCCTCCTCTCTTCCCTCATTCTGGATCACAGGTGACCACCACTCCCTTTTCAGAAAAAGAGCAAAAACAAAAACAACTCAGAATCCCCCCACCCCAACTAAAAACATGTTTATACTATAATAGCCCACCATTGAAGATAGGACACAGGTAGTTGCTTTGGTGGCCTCCTGGCTCATTCCAGGCTCTGCAGGGGACGGGATCACCCACTTTGGGAAACAGCCTCTGGGCTCATCTCACTCCTGATGTTCCACCCAGCATATGCTACCATCCCGTCCTCCACCTGGCCAAAAGCCAGTCCTGCCCAGGTGGTCCGGTTCCAATCCCCACCTTTCTTCTTTTGAACCCAGCTCCACCAGCGATCTTCTCTCTCTCTCTAGAACTTCCAATTTATCTCTGCTTGTGGCTTTTTGTTTTTCTTTGGGGGGGCATCACTGCCCTCTGGTGGTGGGAGTAGGAGGCCCAGCCTTTGCTCCTGTGGAGCTGAAATTGAACCTCCAACCCAGTGGGCCGCAGTTCCGTGCACAACCACTATGCCACCGGGGCTCAGCCTGCTTCTGGCTTTTTCTAACATCTTAACATACTTCAGTAAGTTCCAAATGATTTGAGAACAAAAATAAGAAAAACCCTACAACTTTCTTCAAATCGCCACCTTAATTTATAAAATCCTAAATACAAAACTGGTCAAAAGGCTGAGCCCTGGTGGCGTAAGTGACTGAGTGCGGGACTGTGGCCCGAGGGCTTGGCAGTTCAAATCCAGCAGCGGCTCTCAGGAGCAGCACTGGGTAGCTCCCACGACCACCACCAGAGGGCAGTGATGCAAAACAAACCAACAACAACAGGTCAACATGTTTTCAAACAAAAATGTAGAATAGTTACTTCCCAACTGGTCTTTTTCACTTCGACTGACATGCACTGAGGCCCTCTGGTGGTGCAGTGGGATACACAATGGTCAGCTGTTGGAACCTGCCAGGCTCTCGGCAAGAGAAAGACGAGGCTCTCTGCCCAGGAAAGATCTACAGCCAAGGGACCGAGCCCCGGTGGTGTAGTGGTTGAGTACAGGACCGCGGCCCACAGGCTTGGCGGTTCAAATCCAGCAGCAGCTCTCCAGGAGCAAGTCTGGGCCTCCTACTCCCACCAGGGCAGTGATGACCACACATACACAAAAAAGATTTACAGCCAAGAATAAAAAAATCTACCGCCTCAGAAACCCAGAGAGCCACTCTACTCCATGCTGTGGTATTGCTGTGAGTTGAGACTGACCTGATGGACTGGAGTTTGGTATATTCTTATATTGAGAATTATTCATGTTTTCCGCTTTTCCCGTCCACTCCCTCCAATTCTCTCCTGAGCCAACAGCACTCGGGCTTCTGCCCCACCATCCCTCTGACGCTCTAGTCCAGAGTGTGCTCTGTTGTCATTTCAGGCACCATCTCATCTGACGTCTCAGGAGCAGTTAATAAATAACCGGGATCATTTTTACCTTCTCTCCTCCGCTTGGTTGTGTGTCATACCTGCTTCCCTAGTTACCTCTTGAGTGGGCCTCTCCCTGGTCTTTCTGATCACCCATGTGCCACGGCTGCTCGGCACTCTGCCTGAGGACAGCTTCTCTTACACACTCTCTCCGAGTAGTTTCACTCTCTACCAAGGCTGATGGGCTAGCAAACATCAACACTGAACTTCAGACCGGAACAGCGAGCTGAAGAAGAGTGAGCTCTGCTTGGACTCTACAGGCAAGCCGCCGAACGATGCTGGAAACATCGAGAGAAGAGGGAAGCCCTCTTCTCTAGAGCCCCAGCACTAAAAAGGGCTGGCTGATGTTCAAGCATCTCAGGAGCTCACATACAGTCAAGAGCCAATGGCAATCGAGGAAAAAGACCAAGCTGCACGGAAGGCATCGGTGAAATACAAGACTCCAGGAACTGACCGACGACCAAGGGAGATGAAGCGGACGCAATGCAGCCTTCACTTGGCTGTGCCAAGAACCTTGGAAGGACTGCGATGTGGCCAACCGACCGAAAGAGACCCCAGTTCGTTTCCATGCCAAAGAAAGGTGGTGCAACAGAACATGGAAGAGGCTGAAATATGACTATCGTATGAAAGGAAAATTAAGCTGAGGGAAATTTAAGTCATTGCAGCAGTACATGAACAGGAAACTGCCAGAAATTCAAACTGATTCGGAAGGGGACTTGGAAGGAAGAAAGTCAATGCTCAAAGTAGATGGATCTTGGGCTGGAAGCAGAGGCTCGCAGCAAGATGCTTACCTGTGATTTAGAAAGCCTGCAGAGGCAAACTCCAGGTAACCCTGTGAAGAAGGGGCCTTCCAGTACAATGACTGGTGCTCCTGAGAAGCTAGTATATAGACCCAGGGGTAGCTGTTTGAACAGAATAAAGTACTGTCTGGTTTAAAAGCAAACAAGGAGCGTGACAGGACTGGATCCTTTCAACACACGTTTTCCATCAGTCTACTGAGCAAACAGTCCAGAAACTGCCTACATGAAGAGCACTGCCGCAGGGGTGGGGGGAGACTGTCCTTCACAACCTGCGACATGCGGATGACACAACCCTGCTTCCGCAAAGCGAAGGGGCCCTGAAGCACCTGATGATACTTCAGGCCAAACTCCACCTCGACAGAGCGAAAACAAAAATCCTCACCACCAAACCCAAATAACATCGTGATACACACAGAAATGGTTTATGTGGGCGTGGGCAAGGATTTCATTTTACCCGAGTCCCTGAGGCACACCCTGGACACAGTGTCATCAAGAAATCCAGCGACACCCCGTGATCCGCTGACTAAGACCTCTCTAAGACCTCTGAGGACGAAGGTGAGAGGGAGTCAAATGTCCGTTGTTTGTTTGACCTCGTACCACGTTACATCACAGCATATGAAGAGTTGGACCATGAATATGACACCTAAAGGATGCCTCTGAACTAGGATGTTCGTGAAGACACCAAACAGACCCTGGGTTGCTGAAAGAGGGGACACATGCGTCTGGGTGGACGCACAGCCAGAAAGAATGCTCCTGAGAGGCGGGGATGGGAGGTTTTGTCTCCTATACTTCTGATAATCTATACTGGAAGGGCACTGGGGGAGGGAGGAGAGCATTGGGCCGAGCACCGGTGGCCTAGTGGGTGTGTGCGGTACTGCGGCCCACAAGGTTGGCGGTTCAAATCCAGCAGCAGCTCTCCAGGAGCAAGACTGGGCCTCTTACTTCCACCAGGGGGCAGTGATGCCCACAAAAAAAAAAAAGAGAGAGATAGAGAGAGCGCATCAGGGTGGGGGTGGGGGTGTAGAAGGCAACTTTCAGGAGGCACAAACCTAACGACTGTACCGTTGGCGCAAGACCCGGCAGGGAGATCGGCCCCTTGAGCGGGGTCGGGATCCGCGGCGTCCAGGTCACTCGGCCGGCCCCGCAGCGGGTAAGGACCGGGTGGGACTCCGCCGGCGCGGGCGGCGCGCGTCCGGTGGGGGGCGGCGGGGAGGCTTCGGGGAGAGGGAGCCGACGGGAGGTCACCGGGACGGCACTGCGGCCACCGGACAGCGCCCGGCCGCCAGCCCCGGAGCCGGGCGTGGGTCCCGGAGGCCAGGACGCGCGACGGCCCCTGAGAACGGAGGGCGGGAGGGCGGGCGGCGCCGACCGGACCTGGGCCAGCGAGCCCGGGAGCGCTGGCCGAAACGACGAGGCCGAGCCCGCGCGGGGCGGGGCGGGGCGGGGCGGGGGCCTCGGGGCGAGCCCAGAGCGGAAGGGCGGGGACGCGGGCCCGCGAGGCCGGAGCGGCCCGGCGGCGGTCTCCTTACCTCGCACTCAGCCCACGGGCCCCGCGCGCCGCGACGCGCCGGCGAAGGGCGGGCACCAGCACAACCACAACCGTCGCCCGGGGCGGGGGGCGGCCGCCGGGACCGGAAGGGGAGTGAGGGGGGCGGGCCACCGGGATGGGCAGGGGGCGGGGCGGACGGCGGTAAAAGTTCCGGCGGAGCCGGCGTCCGCGACCTTCCGCGCTTTACGGTCCCCGGTCCCCCGCCCCCCGCCAGGGGGCGTGCGGGCGGGCGGCGCGTGACCCGGGCCGGGCGTGAGCGCGGCGTGACGTCACCGCGGCGGCCCGCCCCCGGCACGTGGGCTGCTTGGGGTCCCCGGAGGTCCCCGGATCCGGATCCGGATCGAGCCGGCGGGGCGACGCCTGCCTGCCTCCCTCCGCGGGGCCCCGCGTGCGTGGAGCCGGCCCGTCGGAGGTGCGTGGCAGGGCCTGCTGGAGCCTCGGGCGCGGGGGGCCTGGCGCCTGCCCCACAAGAGCCCCCCGCCGGGAGCCACGCTCCCCATCCGGGGCGTCCTCAGAGGCTTGGGGACGGGCGGTCGCGTGGGCTGGACCTCGGGGGTCCCAAGAGCAGCTGTCGGTTCCCATCCGATCGACTTCCTCTGCCCGCGGGGCTGAGCTCGCCCCGCCCACGCGTCGGGGCCCAGTGGGGGGCGGGGTGGGGATTCTGGATGGAAGCCGGTCACCCACTCTTGTCATACCACCCCTTTTGCTT
>PVJH01017201.1:0-48462 GCA_004026705.1 Nesogale talazaci | reverse complement strand
ATATTATTTACTGGCTCCTGTGATGTTTACCTGGCGCTGAACTGGATGGTGTTTCTTTCTGTTACACCTGGAGCCTCTACAAGGAAGGGCTGGCCCCACAGCACCTAGTGCCAGCAGCAATGCATGTCAGACATGCATGTCAGACAGCATGTCAGACAGCCTGCATCCCGTCGTACAGCATCTGAGAAGAGCTCCCATGCATTTGGCCTCTGGCCTTGAGCACATTCTAGGAGGCCCGCCTCTTCCTGGCCATGCTCCCCTTATATTCTCCACCTATTCTTGCAACCCCTCAGGGTGGGCTGGTTTTAGGGCCCATCATTTTTTTAGATAGGGAAGTGAGCTTCAGAGAGGTTCAGTACTTGGCCAAAGTCAGACGACAAATAACCAAGTCCCTGGAGGATGCCTCCCGGGCTTGATCTCTTCCACAAAGCCCACCTACACCCTGGAAAAATTGCCGTGGACTTTAGCTGAATGACCCGGGGCCCTGGTGGCCTCTGGGTGTGTCCTGAGGCTGTGATTCTCAGGGTTAGCAGGGAAAAACCAGCAGCAGCTCTGCAGGAGAAGGCAGGGTTTTCTATTCCAATTGATGCTTACAGCCTCAGAAACTCCCAGGGCAAGACTCACAGGTCCCGCCCTGCAGGGTGGCTGTGAGTGGCACGGACTCGGTGGGATGGAGTGTGGTTTGGGTTTGGGTGAGATGGCGTTGGAAAGGTTCCAAGGTGCTGGGAGTGTAGCGGCTACGCATTGGGCTTCCATCTGCACGGTCGGCAGTTTGAAACCACCAATAGCCCCCCAGGAGGAAGACGGGATTTTCTATGCCCATCAATAGTGACAGCCTCAGAGACCCACAGTGGGTTGCTGGGAGTCAGTATGAACTCCGTGATAGTGAGTTTGACTTGGTGTGGGGACGCTGTCTTTACGCTCTGCAAGTGGGTACAGACTTCTGACCAGCTGTAGGCTCCCTCAGTACGCCCCACAGCCCCTTGTCCAATCCTCAGATACAGAGCATCTCAGTCTATTTAAACTTGAAGCTCCAGTCCTCCCATCCTGCATCAGCAAAACTCACACTCTGTGGTCCACACTTCCGGACGTACTCTTCCCCTCGCCATGCTGAGAGTCCAGGATCGAGTCCCGAAGAGGGAATGAGCAATTGACCACATGAGCCAACGAATGACAAGAAATTCATCCCTTCTTGAGTTTCTCCAGGAATCCTGGGAGTGAACCCCTCAAGAGCAGGAGTTCAAGACCACCAGCCACTCTGAGGGAGAAAGATGAGGCTTTCCAGTCCCAGAAAGAGTTATAGCCTCAAAAAACCCTGGGGGGTGTCTTTCTACCCTGTCCTACAGGGTCACTATAAGTCAGGATCAACTTCATAGCAGTGAGTTGGGGAGAGTTTAGTGTGTCTCAAATACCCCAATAGCCGAGCTTAAGGTTGCCTGCTCTAAGCTGAGATGTTCTTTTACCTAAAATGTTGCACGGATTTTTACATCTGAAGCTTAATCAAATCACATTTATTTTACTATAAAAACAATGGCTTAAATACTTGGCATCTGAGAAATCAGTCTTTTAGGAAGCTGTGTCTTGTGCCCCCACCCCCGCCCCCCACACACACTGGTGCATGCCCTGCCCCACCCTTGAGTGGAGAAACAGAAGATCAATCTTCACTGAGCTGGCTGGGCATTCCTGGCTTGAAGCTTAGACTGACATGTGTGTATTCCATCAGACACTGGAAAGAATCCAGAAGATTCCTTCCTACATGGCGATGCTTTCACCATGTTGGGATAGCTACGTGCATTGATCCTGCTAGACTGTAGTTTTTAAGGCAGCTATAGCAGCCAAGCACAGTTGACCCTTCAAACAAGCGCAGAGCATGCCAGGCTTTTCATCATCCTCCACAACCTCAAATGACATTCAGCTTTCTTTTCTTTCTCATAGACAGTGAATCTGAAACTTCAGGACCTTTGGGTAAGAACCACGCTTCAGTCGATTGTAATACAGCTTCCACAGGTGCTCCCCAACCTCTGGGGGTGCTAACCAACACAAACTCATCCCAAGGGAGGAGGAGGAGAAGGAAGAAGACGAAGGAGAAAAAGACCAAAGGATTCAACCAAGGAAGGAAAAGCAAGCCACATCCCAACCACCTTCCTTTAACCATCCAAAGAATGCTCTCTCCCCAAAATAGTCTGTTGTTGCTGGCCAAATGTATGTGAGAAACATGAACATGATGTGATGAACTGTCATTCAGAGACAAGAGGGGGCTAAAGAAAGTCCTAACAGGGTCAGCCAGGTGTGTGGCCTTAGACTACCTTCCCTTTCCTGATGAACGGAAAGAGGCACACCCTTTCTTGTCCATTAGTCTTTCTACCCTCTCTCCTTTTTAGATGCCACAGGAATACATTCCTATGAGCACTTGGCCAGTTCACGGTCTACCTTGCTGCCTACAGCGGTGCTTGTGCACGCCAATAATCTAATTTAAAAGAATAACCTCTATACGTCCCTGACTGCCCAAATCCACGATCGATTTCTCACTCGCTTTTGATCAGAAAGAATCTGTCAAATACATTATCCAAAGAGTGCCCTTGACTCAGCCTCTGCTTCATGAGCCACCGTGTGCATGCCAACCCTCTCCCTATAAACTTGGGTGGGCCAACTTGCCCGGCAATGACATCTCATTTCTTTCTCTCTGTTCTTAGATGCTGAAAACCTAACTCCATTTCCCGGAGGTAAGTCAAAGGCTTGTAAGCCCCAGTTTGATGCAGCTTTGTCAGCCCCGTGCTTTTAAGTAAGGAGATCCACAAGCACAGATACTTCCAAATGAAATCATTTCACCTGGAAATCCACAGTCTTCTCATAAATCATGCCTTTGTCACATCTTACCAGAGACCACTCCAACATGAGTCACCATTCAACACGAGTTAATATTTTCTCGGGAGCCCGCCTGTTGCAGTGGGTTAAGTGTCAGGCTGCCGACTACAGCGAGGTCATTTGAGCTCCCCAGTTGCTTCCCAGGAGAACAATGCAGCAACAGCTCCCATAAAGATCGACAGGCTCAGAAGCCCAACAGATGAGTTCTATTCTGTCTTAAAGAGTCCTATGAGTTGGAACTGACTTGCTGGCAGTGGTTTGGTTTGGTTTAATATGTGTTATTATTTGTTAATGGAGCCCTGGTGGTGTGGAAGTTACAAGTTGGGCTGCGATTCACATGATCAGCAGTTCAACCCCACCAGTGTTTCTTCCATGTGGGCTTTGTTGCTTCTGAGCTAAATGACCACTTATTTATTCTCAAGTCTTTAAGACTCCCTGATGCTCTGTCTTTTGATAACTGGGTACCATCAGCTTTCTTCACCACATTTGCTTATGCATCCATTTTTTTCTTCAGTCATCTTGTCAAAAAGGTGAGCATCACAGAATGCTGGATTATTAGAATAGAGTGTTCTTGTGTTGAGGGAGTACTTGAGTAGAGATCCAATGTCCACCTGCTACCTTAATACTTAGCATATAAATATATGTACATATATCTATGTTCCGATTGTTATATATAAAGATATTTACATGTGCACGTGCCTGTATTTAGACCTCTATAAATGGCCTTTATCTCCGAGTTCTTTCCTTTTACTTTTCTCTTGCTCCATTATCATGTTCGACCTTCATTTGGCTTTCATTAATTCCTCTTGACTACATTGCACTTTATCAAGCCCTACCAGACATCCTATACCCTCCTCGTGATCAATTTTAGATCACTTGTTGCTCCCTCATCCATGGGTTTGTTGGCTCCCCCTGACATTCCCCCACCTCCCCATCTCCTCAACCTCCCCACCCACCTCAACCATTGGTCCCTTTAGTTTTCCCTCTGGATTTGTTGATCCACCTATCTTATCTAGATAGACATGCAAAAGCAATAATATACACAAAAATAAAACAAACAACAAAAAAGCCTATAAATAGTTTCAGGTCTGTTTCTTGACCTTTATGAGTATTTTATGGTCGAGTCTGATTAGGTGCCATGCCCTACCCCAAAGTATATTTTTGGGATTCCTCAGGGACTCCATTGCTCCACTCCCCTTGCTGTTCTTTTGCACGCCGTTAGTGTTTCACCCCAGTGTGGTGGGGTCAGATTGGGCACAAATCCCACACTCTGTCTCCAGTGGGGCCAGCTATGGTCCTCTCTGTGAAACTGGTTGCTCCAAGCAGGAATATTGTCCTCCGGGCTGGATGGGTCAGGACGTGCTCCATTCTCTCTTCCTCCCCCTTCATTTGCTCTTGTGTGCTCGGATCAGACGTGTCTCTCTCCCCGAGCTGTAATTTCAGTGCTTCCCTCTTAAGCGCATTCTTCTGGGGGGAGGGGGCGCGAGGAGAGGACACGAATGCTGCTTTTTTACATGTTGCTGTAACTATACAGTAACACTGTGTAATGATTATCAGGTGGCCTCACCTTCAAAGGGCCTAAATGGATAAAGATCCCAACTTACATCCCCAAGAATATCTGGTGGTTTCTGCACACTGGTTCTCTTTCAATCTCCAAGAGACCCTCACTGCCTGTGGCCATCAGACAGACCTCTGCACATGCGTTTCCTCTTGATGGGAAGGCTCTTCCCTCCTGCCCACATCACTTTGCTCTCTATCCTTCCAGGCCTCAGGTCCATCATCACGCTCTTAAGAGAAGACATCCTAGAATCTTCTCCCTTGTGCATGACAGAAAGCCTATACACATTTGACCCTTGCACCTTAGCCCTGCATATACTTTTAAGTCTCCATGTATGTTTTGGTTCATGTAACCTCCTCCTCCAACTTCCTAAATTGGGACAGTGAACCCTGTAATAGCCACCAGGTCTTTCCTGGAAGCAAGACCCACAGTGTGGGTCCTGCTGTGGCCCGTGATGCTCAATAAGTACTTGCTGAATGGTGAAACAAGGGGGAGGGGGGCTAATAAGAAATACGATCCTTTTCCTAACATGCAGTATTTCTGTGTCTTCCAAAGACTGGCCACAATTGCAACTGGTGAATGGGTCCAGCCAGTGTTCCGGCCGTGTGGAAGTTTTCTATCACGGCCAGTGGGGCAGGGTCTGTGATGACCAGTGGGACATGAATGAAGCCGATGTGATATGTCGGCAGCTGGGCTGTGGGCGTGCCCTCGAAGCCCTCACTGAGGCCCGTTTTGGCGAAGGCGTGGGCAAGTATCTGCTGGATGATTTGGACTGTACTGGAGGAGAGCGTTTTCTGGGACAGTGCCCTCATGCAGGCTGGTCTCTCAATAACTGTGGTCCTGGAGAAGATGCCAGCGTGGTCTGTGCAGGTAAGGGCTATCTGCCCCTCCACGGGAGTGCCTCATATTGCCTGGATTCTGTCACCACTAATCCCACCAGCAAAGCCCCTGGACAGTCACAGACAGCCTCTCACCACCTGTAGGAGTTGAAAACAAGGGACTATGGATAATTTGAAAAACACAACTTGGGCTCCAGAGTCCATCCTGAACATGGGGTTTATCCAGAGGAACTACAGCAGGAAAACTGGTGGCTCCATTGACTGTGCTGGATTTCAAAGTAATGGGTGGGAAAGAACTTAGTCAGGGGTGACCTTCATCACCCACTGAGAACCAACCTTTGTTCACAAGACTGTGGGGAACATAGACATGAAGGTTGCTCTCCCTGAAAGAATTCATTCTAACAGAGGGGAAGAAAAGAGGAGTTCCAGCACTAGACTAGCACTGAGCTTTGCTCAATTGATTGTGAGGTCAGTCCCGGTGTAAGAATCACAACTTAAAAAAAAAAACACAACTTTTTATTGTGAATGAGGTGGGGGGGTGGTCTACATGTCAGATCATGATTTCTGTATTTGACAACTTCAACCATTGAGCACACCTCCCAATAGCTTGCCCTGACCCCTCCCACGCCTTCTGTTTCTCCTTCTCCCTCTTGGAGTACAGCATTTTCTTCTTCAACTCAAGGTGACACCTGCCGATCCTCTAGCCTATTGCTTTGTCTTCCTGTCTCTTCCCCCACCCCCCACCCCTTTGTACCCATGCAAGTCTCCTTCTTTTGAAGGGAAGCTCTTTCTCTTCCTTTGTTCTTTTATAACTGTGGTCTCCCACTATGTTTGTCCTTTTGGGTTTGACTCACTTCACTCGATGCGCTCAAACAGAAGTGCAATTGTGAGGATGGCCCAGGACTGGGCCGTATTTTGTTCTGTGGTTGAAAGGGTCACTATGTGTGGAAACCAACTCTACAGCACCAACAGCTTCACTCAGAATAATGCCCTCCCAATTCTACCACATTGGTGGCACGTTCCTGCCACAGCTTCATCGCGATCTGTGAGCCATGCCTAACTCTTCAGCCAAGCGGTAATCACAGGCATCAGTTCACACCCACCCACTCTCCTCAGGGTGATTCCAACTCAAAGCAATCCTACGTAATCTTTTGTCATAAGCTGTTGCCCTGTGGGCACTGGAGGTTGAATAGAATGTCTGCTTTCTATCCTCTCCATGTCAATAGGACACCCTTGTCAACCACCACCCGACATTGGAACAACCAAAAATATCTCCTAACATTCCCAAAGGTCACCTTGTGGGGGCCAAATAGTCTTAGTGGAGACATACAAACATCACCAGTCCAGACATACAAATGAATTCCCACCACTACATATGTCCGATATTATACCCACGACCAATGGAACTCTGGTGGCACGGTGGTTCTGCGTTGGGCTGCAACCACAAAGTTAGCAGTTCAAAACCACCAACCACTCCACGCTAGAAAAAGTCACCGTCATCAAGTCGATACTGACCCTCTAGGACAGGGTGGAGCTCCCCTGTGAGTTTCTGAGACTGTAACTGTTTATGGGCTTAGAAAACCCCATCTTTCTCCCAAGAAGGACTGGTGGTCTTGAACTGCTAATCTTGTGGACTCCAGTCCAACAGGTAACCATTGCACCACCAGGACTACTTCCAAGGAAAAGAGTCAGGGACGGACTTTCTACTCCCATAAAGCATTACAGTCTCAGCACCCCACAGGGGCGATTTACCCTATCCTGTACGGTCACTATGTGTCAGAACTGACTTGATGACAGTGCGTTTGGTGAGTTCAGGTGGCTACAGGACACTACTGTCATCAGTCAAGTTTCCCGGTCAATGTGATCGAGTCAAATAGTGTGTGTGTTTGTGTGTTTGGATTTGTTTTCGTTTGTTTGGTTTGCTTCTCTCCACCCCCATCTGCCTCTTCACCTCTGCCTTCTCCTCCCCTTGGGTTTGGGTTGGCTCCTTGGTTTTGCGTTGAGAGTCCGACCAAAGCAGTGGATTCAGAGAAGCCCTTGGGTTCTCTCGAACCGTGCCTTGTGTGTAGCGGCTGCCTGCTCCCAATTTGTCACTCCAGTTGTACTGGAAAACAACACGTCATCCTGGAGCGAGCATGCAATATCGTCCACGATGTGCACATATCTTCTCTACCTCTCATCTGATAATTAATGAAAGCCATCTGCACTAAGCCATCTCCCCCGTTCTATATGGGGAGAGAAACTGATTCCTTCATCTTCATTCTAGCATCTCTGGAAACAATTGCTTTCCGTTAAAGCAGATTTTTTTTCTCTTCCTACATATTCACAGAGACTGAGCACATAAAGCCTGGATTGGGTAAGTCCATACTTTAACTTTACCAACCTGACAGCCTTGCCTTCTGTGCACTACCTGGGCAGGAAGCAGGTAGACAATAGAAGGATAAATGGAACTAAGGATGGGAGGGATCCAGTCCAATGTATGTTCTTAGTGTGGTGGGGTGTGAGGACACTGGTCTGACTGCTCACGTAGCTGTTTCTTGTTGTCACTCAATTCCTAACCCTTCTCCACACAGGGGATGCTGAGGGATCATTGCCAGTGCCTCCAGGTACAAGAGATTTTCATGGTGTACAGTAGTTTCCAGATGAAGTTCCTACTTTGTCAAAGATCCTTTTTGCCTAAAACACCAGTTGCTGACTGGAATTGCCGAGTCAAATTTGGGAGGGAGACCAGAGAGCAGGAACTGGGCATCAGCCTAGTGCTGTGTTAGGAAACCACGCAGTCTTGGAACTCACAAACCCACCAGGAGTTGTCTGTTCAAGACGGGGTCATGACCTAGCCAGGGTGGGGCTTTGGGATGACAGCAATGAACTGAGTTTGGTGGCAGACAAGGAAGTTCAAGGTCTATCCCTGCCACTTCCTTAGCATGAACTTGGGCAAGTCCCTTACACTCCTTTTACAAAGAGAAATTCAAACACCTTCTTATGCATTACATGGAATGACAGTCTGCGTCGACTTTTTGGGGAGGCATCATTGCCTTCTGGTGGTTGTGGTAGCTACCCAGCCTTGCTTCTGGAGAGCTGCTGCTGGATTGGAACTGCCAAGCCCGTGGGCCGCAGTCCTGCACTCAACCACTATACCACTGGGGCTCAGCCCAACTTTATTTATTTAATATTAAATATATTTAATAATATATTTTTTGTTAATTAGGTGGGGGGGGGGCGATAGATTTCTGACCATTGCTTTTGTGTTCAACAGTTTAAACTGCTTCTCAGACATCCCTGGCCCAGTCTATCCAACCCTCCCACCTCTGATTTCTCCCTTCTATGAATTACAAAGCCCCTTCATCCTGTCCACGCTAGTCTATTGCTTCCTCTGCCCTTCCTTGCTGTCCCTTCCTTGGTGACCACCAAAGTCCCTCTGCGCTGAAAGCCTATGTCTTGGTTCTTTCCTGGGTGTTCTTAAGGATACCAGCCCTGTCCTAAGGACTTGGCCCACATAGTTATGTATTTTGTTCTTTAATTTAGGGCTGAGCACACTTTTTCTGTGAAGAACTGAATAGTAAATACTGTGGGGTTGTAGGCTAGGTGGCCTCTGTCACACTCAACCCTCGAATGTTGTCAAACAAAAGTAGCTCTAGATGATTTAATGGGCATAGCTATGTTTTGGTAAAACGTTGTTTACCAAAAGAGGTCAAACTCACTGCCATTGAGTCAATTCTGGATCATTGCAACCCTGTTGGACAGGGTAGAACCCTGTGGGCTTCTACTTCTTTGTGGGAATAGGAGGACTTGTTTCGGTCCCATAGAGCGGCCAATGGATTCCAACTTTGCAGTCAATGGCCAAATTCATGACCACGATGGCACCAGGGCTCCTGTCATCCCCTTTAGGAGGATAGCATTCACCAGGCCATGAGAATTCCATTATCTACCATGATCTCCATGACCCCTCAAACCCCAGAAAACTCAAAGCCTAATTAAATGATCAGTTAAGCATGTAGCGTAGGGTGTTGTTGATTGATGGGTTGATTTTGACCCTTTCCTGTTTCCTCGTCTTAGTCTTTTAATTTTTTTCTTTTTGTCTTGATCTGAGTATGCAGAGAAATATATCTTAGAGCAAACCATCTGAAGTCTGTGGGAAAATACAGTCAAAGAATGTCTTTAACAGGTTTATAAAAATGGCCAGTGATATCTTAGAGACAAGGTATGATGTCAACTAGGTCCTTAGGGAGACATGAGCCAAGGAATCAGATCAGATGTTGGCATGTTGTGGTGACCCCTTCTTGAATCCCAGTTGGGAGAGCACAGCCCAGAACAGCCAGATAACCCTGAATTCCAATGGCAGTGGGCTCGTGTCAGCTTTCTGAAGAGCAAGTATCACCCAGCAGAATCTCTTCAAAACAATGGAATCAGAAAATTCCTCTGCAAGCCTATTATATCTACCCAGAAGCACCAAGGAAGAAAGATCTGGTGATCTGCTTCTGTAACATCACAGCCATTCAAGACCCTGTTCTGGCACAAGGTTCTCTGATACCTTGTTGCTCCAGAAGCACTAATCGATGTGATGTCAATGGAACTGGTGGGGCTGTGGTGGGGGCAGGGCCTGTTTATTATCTCACCAGGACTTGACTGCATTGAGATATATATATATATATATATATATATATATATCTGCCACATAATTAAAAGCATGTTCATAACCAATAAGTGTGCAAAGTAAAAGTGACTCTATTGCATGATACAAGAATATTTCCATGTGTTTTTACCAATAGGTGATGAGAATGCAGCCACCATTTTATCAGGTAAGCGTTTTGTGCCCTCTTCCTTGGGACACTTTTAATTTCCTTCTAAGTAGAAGAGAAAAGTAAATGAGAGAGTTGTGCTGTTGTTTCACTGAGGGGACTCATTATAATATTCCCCCGATTCTTTCCATGTACAAGGACTTCATTTTTAGTGGTCACCCCAACAGATCCACCTGCTTCTTTTTAAAAAATGAAAAAGTATTAGGAACCACTTTGGACATAGTTTTGGAATTGTGGGCATACATTGGATCTTGAAGACACTGCTTTTTGCTCTTTTTTTTAATGGAAGGTTTGTTAGACATGGTTCTCTAGAGAAACAAAACCAGGACACTTGTGATTTTAGATAGATAGATAGATAGATAGATAGATAGATAGATAGATAGATAGACAATGAAATACATACCTAATTAGTCCACAGAGCAGTACAAAGAATTCAGTTCAACTCACTTTCATGAGATGGTTAATACACTGGCAGTCCTTCAATTCGTGAGTGCTGTTGGGTTCAAGTCAAGGAAGCAGACAGCTGAATCTTCTGGAGAGTAATAAAGACAATCCACCCACAGGCAGCAAACAGCAGGGCAGGTCACCAACAGTCCGCCAGATGACAGGGTCCGACAGTCCCCAGCTCAAATAATGTATACACCAGTTGTGTGGTGAAGCAGGCCCCAAAGGAACCTCAAACTATAGCGACACTTTCCACGGGTCGGGTGTCCCACGGGTAGTATGGTTTGCGAGTTGAGGCAGAGAGCTAACTAAGGTTCCTGCACACTGATCTGATCACCAGGAGCAAAAGACAGGTGAGGCTCACTGGGCCATTTATCTCTTTGCCCTTCAATTAAACTGCGCCCTTATTAGTCCCACATGTGTCTATTGACCAGGTTGGCACAATAAACCTACCTATCACAAAAGGTCAGTGGTAACCTCGCGTTGAGCAAGTCACTGGGTGCCTTTTTCCCCACATCATGGGCTCACGTCATGATTCTGTGTCATGCTTTGTTCATTCTCGCAGTATTTCAAACTTTTTTCATAACTCTGTTGCACATTTAATCAGTTAAAAACTCCAAACCCAATGCTGTTGAATTGGTTCTGATTTGTAGTGACCCTGTAGCAATGCTATAGGACAGAGTAGCAATGTCCCCAGGGATTTCTGAGACTGTAGCTATTTAAAGGAAAAGAAAGTGTCATCTTTCTCTCACAGGAGCTGTGATTTTAACTGCTGACCTTGCAGCTAGCAGCCCAATCTGTAACTCACAATGCCTCCAGGGCTCCTTTAATCAACTATGATGTACTGCAAACATAACTTTTCTATTTGCTCTGGGAAACCAAAAAATGCATTCAACTCACTTTATTGATAGTTGCTTGATTGTGGTGGTGTGAGTCTGAACTCACAATCCCTCCAAGGTCAGCCCATATCCTTTTCCTTTCTTTCTTTCTTCTTCTTATTTTTTTCGTTGTTGTTGGCATCACTGCCCTCTGGTGGGAGTAGGAGGTCCAGCCTTGCTCCTGGAGAGCTGCTGCTGGATTTGAACCACCAGCCCAGTGGGCTGCAGTCCTGCGCACAACCACTACACCACCGGGGCTCAGTCCTAGCCCGTATCCTCTGACCTCTCCATTTTCATCCATGACAAGCTTCATGTTTTCTTTGAAAGGAGCATCGTTTGGTCATGCTTGAAGCTTGCTCATGAGGATCCTGTTGTTCCTACAACAAATTATCTTAAAAGAGCTAAAAGAACACAAATTATTGTCTGACAGTTGTGGGGAGGAACCAGCAGTCCAACATGGGCCTCACAGGGCTCAGATGAAGGCGTGGCCAAGGCGAAAGGCGTTCTGGTGGCTCAGTGAAAGACTCTATTTCCCATTTCTAGAAGTCACCTGCATTTCTTGGCTTGTGACCCCCTTTCTTCATCTTCAACGTGGGCCACGGAACATCTCCTCTCTCCACCTCTGATCCCTCTCCTGCCTCCCTCCTCCACTTTTTAGCACTTTGTGACTCCGCTGGACCACCAGGATAATCCAGGCTAATGTCTCTACTTTAGAGATAGCTAATTGGCTGCTATTTTGTCCTTTTTTGTCCTATAACCTTACATGTCCATAGGTTCCAAGGATTCAAATATGACTTCTTGGGGGCTCAGTGTTCTGCCAATCACACTTAATTGCAAGTCCTTTTGTGATCCCAAGTAACCTATGATGCCCAACCTACATTTTTTGCCATCTTATAAGGAATGTGAATAACTGCCTAAATCTAAAGAAATGTATCTCATCCTATCAACCCTAATATAAGACCCTCGGGATGTATGTGTCCTACTAATTGTATCAAAAATAATATTACCTCAAAACTACTTTTCATTTCATTCAAAACCCCTCCCATTGCCAAAAAATGCAGTTTTGACCAAAGTTTACAAGCAAGAAATACTTCTGTGGTTGCTACTGGTCCATGACCCAGAACCTGACACCTCACTCAGAACATCTGCTGAGATCCAGGGGCACAAACATCATGCAGAGAGAAGAAAATGGGGATTCAAATAAGAGGAGCCATCCGAGCAGATGCAGAACCATGAGTGGTTATCATCCGCCTCCTGTCACTGCTCTGTGGATGCTCCTCATGGGTCTTGCTCGCCTTCCCAAAACCAATAGGGCATCTGGAGCACGAGGGAGAATGTGGGCGCCTGAGATGACCTAAGAGGTCTGATGCAGTACAACAGTTACACAGAGAGGACGTCCAGTAAGAACACAGGCTTTGAAATACAACAAGCATCACGAGGGAACAAGAGGATCAGGGAATCTTGATGGGCTAGACCAGGAGTCAGCAAACTGCGGCTCTCAAACCATAGGCAGCTCTTTCTTTGGGTATGTACACATGACTCTGAAGGAAAATTGAAAATGTTAAAGGCTATTATTCAGCTCATGGTGATTTCAATTGCTGGTAAAAATATAATTGTCACATTGTTGTGAGGACTGGAATTGGCTTGTGTGTCTCACAAGCATGCCAACACCTGGTCTGGGCATCAGGAAGAATCCAAGCACACCTGTTCCCCACCCTTCCCGGCCTGCACCATGTAGATGATGTGTGCTTTACAAATGTGATGGCTTTGGGCCATCCTGCATGAAACAAGTCTCTCGCCTCCATGCTCCAACAGCATGTGCTCACTTCCGATCTCTGTGTCACAGTTTGGTCATATTCTCACATTATTTCAAGTGTTTTCATCACATTATGGTACTCTTAAGGCGCAGTAGGGGGGGGGTCATGGGTAAAGTGTCGAGCTGCTAACCATGAAGTTGAGAGTTCAAACTCACCAGCCTCTTGTTTGTTTCCATGAAGACTTACAGCCTCAGTCACCCGAAGGAGTAGTCTATTCAGTCCCATTGGGTCACTTTGAATCAGAGTCAATCCATAATGGTGCATTGGTTGCACACTAAAGAGACTACAGTCTAAACATGACTTTTACAGGCCCTGAAAAACAAAAGAAACCTTCTTTGATTCATCTATTGTGATGTTCACTATCTCTGAGGTCTACCTGTATCGAGACCAAAACTACGAAACAACCCAGGGCTGCACTGGGACATTGAATCTGGAAGAAAGGCAGGCTGGAAGTGGCGGAGGTTAGCAGGATGAGGAAGAGCCATCAAGAGGAGACTGCCATCCAGAGCAGAGTGGTCACGTCCGAGTTGACATAAAACTGCCTTTGGGGAAATCTCAGGGAGCCCTCTCGAGTCTCTGTGAGTGGTTGCACACTGCTAATGGGTGTCTCTTTATTGCAGTTCTACCTGTGGCCATCTCAACCCCTACATCTCCTGGAACTTCTGCGCACTCTACATCACCAGGTGGACCAGCCCCACCATCACTAGGTAGGCCAGGACAGATGTATCACAGCTCCCAAGTCAGTGACTCTTCTTCCATCACTCACAGTCAACTCAAGGCCAATGTTAAAAATGCTTTTTAGATATGTGTCTACCCACCTGTTCCCCCTGAGATACGGCCCCCACCACCAGCACACGCGTTCTTTACCATCGTGTTTTGCTTCTCTGCTGCTAGTTAAACAAGTGACTCCTGGGTGCTCCTGCCTGCTGGTTTGTGTCCAATAGCACATTTTAAAATGCTGAGCCCCTGAGTCATGTGACCCAGTAAGGATCTTTTTCAAATCAAGGTGGCATACTCTCTTTGCTTGGCAGAGCCACCTCAGAGAGATTTGGGCAAGAGATAACTGTGTTTGGACCCACTCTCACCCCCTCCCAGCTGTCTGACTCTGAGCAAGCTCCATAACTCTCCATGTTTTTGCCTTCTTATCGGGGATACGAGGATAGGAATGACAAAGAGAAACTCTGTGACTTCGGGTACATTCACCCTGCCGTGCCACCGTCTGTTCTAGAACAGAAATATTCTAGATGCCATAGAATGATCCACTTTTGTGGCATCTAACGCATTGACCATGCTGTGCAACCATCGTCTCTATCAAGTTCTAGAACAATTCCCTCCTCCCCCAAAAGAAAACCCCATGCCTGTGAAAGTAGTGGCACTCAGTAAATCAGCTCAGTTGCCTTGGGAAGGCCTGCTGTCCAAGATCGCTTTTCTTTCAAAGGCTGAAAGGCAAAGAGTTCCCTTTGTGGATTCAGGTGTACTGACCCAAGCCAAGGTCTTCAATGGCCTCGCATGCATGTAAAAACTCTGCAGACTAAGAACGATCCCAGAAGGATCAATGTGCTTGATCGATGGTGTTGGCAAAGAATATTGAAAGGATCGCAGGCTGCCAAAAGAACAAACACGTCTGTCTTAGAAGGAGCAGGGCCAGAGTGCTCCTCAGAAATATGGGCAGGGAGACTTCCCTCCACATACCTGGGACATGTTCACAGGCGAGACCAGTCCTTGGACAAGGACATCGTAGTGGGTAAAGGAGGGCGTCGGCCAAAAAGAGGCAGGTCTTCAATGAGCAGAGCTGACACCGTGGCGACAACCGTGGCTCAAGCACAGCAACAGGGATGCGGCTGCATGGGCTCCGTGGTGTATGTTCTGGCGTACACGTGACTGCTATGAGTCAAAGCAATGACAGAGCCACTCTCCATGCCCCCCTCCTCCTGACCCCAGGCCTTTGGGCAGTCCCTCATCTGCCTTCTGCCTCGATGGATTTGCTTACTCTTGACTATTCTATGCAAATGGAATCACACAACACACAATTTTCTGATCGGGCTGCTCTCGCTTAGCTTGCTATGTCCACGTTGCTCATTCTTTTCCAAAGTCTCCACCTTGGATGAGTTTTATAAGGGCCAATGAGCCCCCACCCCGCCCCCACTCCCCAGAAATGTGAAGCAGATGAAAGTATTGAACAGAAAGAACCAGTTCCCTTTTATGATTTGTCTTCTTTTTTTCCAACAGCTCTTTCAAACACCACCACCGCCCCCCCCCATCCTAGAACCATTTTATCATGAGCTTAAAGTCATGGGGGATGGGTGCAACACATTGCATATGCCAGCCAGGATTTCCAAGTCCCTGAAACCAGTGACTATATAGTCGATTCCAGCTCCGTATATACCAGAGAGGAAGCAGCTTCCCTAGGGAGTTCTCTGGCTGGTTGTTCAGAAGGATATCACTAGATCTTTCTTCTGAGGTGCCTCAGGGTCAACTTGAATCCCCAAACTTTGGATGTAAAGACAAGTGGAACTTCACTATGAACGGATCTAATCATAGTGCACGGTGCTCCCTGCCACCCTCTGCACTGTAGTCCCCCCCACCTCCAACAACATCCTAAGCTCCTGTAATGGGAAGGGTTTTACCTATCTTCATCATCACTGTATCCCTAGCCATTAACACAGTGTTTGGGCCGTTAAATGAGTGACCACCTGCTCAGGCAGCGTGTGTGTGTGTGTGTACAGGCTGTGTGACTCTTTGGGGTCAAACTTCCATTTCAGCTAAGAACAATCCTGCTAGAAAATTCTTAATAAATGGATCCATTCACACAGGCATCCCTTTGGAAAATGCCAGTAGCCCCTCTTTGTACCGATCATGTTTGTATCGCAAATGCACGCAAACAGATGAAGCCTGATCTTGTTAAGCAAGGTTTTCATTTTTCAGTGTCCACAGACAATGAAACACCATCCATCATCCTATCAGGTAAGAGCAGCGGTGGCGGCATCCTTAGTCAAAGAGATACGCAGTCTTACCGTCTTGAAGGAGGTTACAGATGCCATTAATGTTACCATGAAGTTGATTCCAGTTCATGAGTCTGATTCGTGTCACTAAAGACATTTTATGTTTAATGCCCTCCATAGGGGCATTCAAAATGACCTTTTGAACATAAGATTTCTAAAAGTTTGCTGCCTTTTTCAATGACTTATTTGAGTAGGTATGGGGTTAGTTGGGGTTAGTTGGGCATTTTGAGGCAGCCATGTCACGAGAACTTTCTACATGTAAACTGAACTAAACCCCAACCTCACTGGAAACCTGATCATTCATTATGCACACGTGGTTAGTCCAGAATCCTGGCAGCCAGTCAGATGTTTTAGCTGTGGCACCACTGGTGGCTTTTTGACAGCTCCTGGTGGAGATCTCTCTTTGCGCCTGTGCCAAAGGAGACAAATGGGAATCTTAATCACCATGTCTATGATATTCTAGTTCTGCCTGCCGATGACCCAGCACCCGCCAGCCGTAGCAGTGTTCATGCTCTGGAACTCCGCGCACCAGGTAAACATCCTGACAGGAGGCACCATCGGTGTTGGGGATCATAGGGAAGTCCTCACCAGTATGGTAGGAACCGCACAGCAAGAGCCCACTGAGGCCCACAGAAAAGAAGCAACACTGGCCTCCAAAACTGAAGCGATTGACTAGACTACTCACAAATACTAGCATCAGAACAGACTTACCTGAACCATCCCATCGTTTAGGAAGAAAGCAGCTAGCTGCGTCTCCCTAACCTAGACATGGCCAATTTTTAAATACTGTCATAATGATTATGAGCTTTTTCCCATGTGCTTAGCAGTTCTAGCGGCCTAGTGGGCTGTGATCCAAAAGAACAGCGGTTCAAAACCACAACAGTCTGGGGGAGCAGGGCAGGGGCTTGCTAATCTGGGCAACAGTTACAGTTTCAGAAAAGGGCCAGCTCTTCCCTGTCCTGCAGGGCTGCCAGGAGCTGGTGCGTCTCTAGTGATGTTTCTGCTCAAAATCTTGTATCAATCTTTCCTTAACTGGGTTATTTGTTTTTTTTTTCTTGAGCTGTACCTCAAGAGAGGTATTTATATATTCTGGATACAAGGACTTTATCAGATATCTGCTTTGCAAATATTTGCACTCACTCTGATTTATTTTTTTACTTTCTAAGTGCTTTTGGTGACCACATGCTTTTCACTGTGATAAATCTGATCTTCTACATTTTGAGTTTTATCTCAAAGTCTTTGTTTATTTCCTGAGGTGGCCGCTTCGATGCTAAATGCAGCCTCAAAAGCTGGGGCTGTCACATCCCCCCTGTCTCACTTCACCACCAATAAAAGCTCTTTGAGCCATAAATAATAATACTAAGTAAAAAAATCAATAAAAATCTCTACTTAATCAAAGATTTTGCAAACTTTCTCCTGTTTTCTTCTAAATATTTCATAGCTTTAAGTTGTATGCTTTATTCCAGGACCTGTTTGGTTGATTTTTATATGCATTTTATGGTATGAATAAATAAATATGGATCTATTTATTTTTTGATAGATGTTTAATTGCTCTGCATTCTGTGTGGAAAAGGTCCACTTGTGTCTATTGAAATGCCCCAGCAGCTTTGTCAAAAGCCAAATCACCACATATGGCTGCATCTATTTCCGAAAGCCCTTTTTTGTTCCATTGATTTCTATACCTGCCTTCACACCAACATCACACCAGCTGCAGCTGTAGTTTCAGCATTGAAAGTGGGTTGTGTGAGTTCTCCAACATTGGGTTGTTCTTTTTTCCTTTTTCTAAAAGGTATTAACTAATCTAGATTCTTTGCCACTCATGTGAATCTTAAAATCATCTTGTCAATTTTTTTGTGTGTGGCATCACTGCCCTGGTGGGAGTAGGAAGCCCAGCTTTGTTCCTGGACATCTTGTCAATTTTTATAAAAAAGATTTTTAAATTACAATAACTCTGAACCACTAGGTCAATTTGGAGAAATCTGATGTTCTAACAACTCCAGGTTATCTGATCCATCAAGACAGTACATCTCTGCATTTATTTAGGTCTATAGTGTAACTCATCAATCCCTATACTTTTCTGAATAGAAATTTTGAACATACCCTATTAGACTTACTCCCAATAAATCCATGGTTTTTGATACTGTTGTAACAGGGTTTTTTTTTTTAAGTTAGTTGCACGATCCAATTTTTATTGTTAATGCATACTTTTCTGTAAAATAATGAGATATTCATTGGTTTTGGAAAATTACGATAATTTGGGGATGGAGCCACCTCTTGGTGTATAGTTCTCTTCCTTATCTATTGTCAGGTCAGTTTCCTCCCTGTCCCATCCCTCTCCCCCACCTGATCAGGAAGCTGAAGTCCACCTCACAATAAATTTTATAATAAGGGTTAAATCTCAAGTTAGAACAATCACTAACCTCTTTAGAAGTGATTTCTTATACTACATTTTGCAAAGAAACACTCAGCATAGAATTGGAGTTTCCAGATTCCCTTGACTCTGCTCCAATTTTCTTTATTTGACATGACTACAGGTGTTTGTGACTAGTGGATGCTTTCTTTGCGCTGCAGCTCCTGAACTGCCCTGAAGGAGACCAAACACAAATAGATACATAAAAATGTGCCTCGTTTGACTTTACGTTGAAATCCTATAGCCCCTATGTTTGCTGAATCTTATAAAGCATTTCCTATTTCCAGAAATAAGGACCAAGGTTTAATCTTAGTAGCAAACCTTTTCCCAGGTCCCCAGCTTCTCCCAAGACAGGTTCTTACTGAAAGGCGTTTCTGAGAATTCATTCACAGAACCACTAGTTCAAGGAGAAATTAAGGTGAATTGTGCAGACATGCACTCATGTTCTTGTGAATGTAGGAACCATGGGGTTAAACAAATGAGCTCCTGTGTGGTGCAAATAATCAAATCCCTTGACTTGAATGGAAGGTTAGAGGTCTGAGTACGACTCAAGGTGCCTCAGAAGAAGAGTTTGCCCTGATACACATGGGGGCTCCATGTGGCAGGCTGGATTTGATGGCCAACTGAGTATTTTTTGGTCTAGATGAAGCATATTGAGTGGTCTTCTTTACTGGAGTACATTTATGAGCCACTTGTGTACAGTTAACCCTATAAAATTTCCAATGGACGGCACAGGACACCATTCTTCTGAAATACACTTGACTCCTGAAGCCCTTTGCTTTGAGTCTCTGTTCCTTGGGTCCATGGCAGGTGTTGGCATGTGGAATAAACAATCTTATCCGGAGAACCTTTTAGAGGTTCTGGAGTTTTCTTAAGAGGGTGTGATCTTTCAAAAGGTGAAAATAACAAGTTCATTGGAATTGATGACAGTTCTGGCTACTAGGGATGTGTGGAGCAGGAGGCCTGCATGACCACGCATGACTGTGACGAGGGGGTGTGACCATCTAGTAACCTGACAGAATGAGAAAAGCAAAAGTCTCCCAGAGAATGGAGGACCAGTCCCCAGAGTTTCCCCTCTGTATGTCTCCCCAGAAACCTGGATGGAGGTGCGGCTGGTTAACGGCACAGGGAGGTGCTCAGGCCGAGTGGAGGTGCTTGACCAAGACACGTGGGGGACCGTGTGTGATGACCTCTGGGACCTGGCTGATGCCACCATCGTGTGCCACCAGCTGCAGTGTGGCCAGGCCGTGGGAGCCCCCACCGGGGCCCACTTCGGGCCAGGTTCTGGGAAGATCCTGCTGGACGATGTGCAGTGTGTGGGCAGTGAGACCCACCTCGGGCAGTGTGTGCACAAGAGTCAGGCCGGTCTCAACTGTGGGCATCTGGAGGACGCCGGCGTCATCTGCACAGGTGAAAGGCTGTCACCTCCCAGAATGCCATCACAGTCACACTCAGCCTGCGCTAATAGAAGCCACTGAGCAATACATTGCAAATCACCCCATAGACGTTGGCCCTTCCTTCTCTTTCAACCTTCAGGTGTCGGTGGCTCTTCAACCTTCAGTCCCACTGCACAGCCTGAAGCTGCTCCTCCATCTGAAATGTTCACAGGTTGGTCCACCTGGGCTTAATTATTGTTGGGCAATTTTTTTTATAAAGTAAAGTCATTTTGTTAAGTCATGGTAGAGGTCCTCAAGGAATAGAAGAATGATCAATCATTTCACCAGCCACCCAAGGCACATGTCATGGCCAGTCAGCAGGCCCAAACAGACTTTCCTGTTTCCAAAATAGGAAATCAAATACCAACTGTGCCAAATGGGTTCCATTAGACAGCCTCAATCTAATATTTGCTTGTTTAGGTGGGTGGTTGGGTGGGTGGGGTTGGGTTGCATTGGTTGGTTGATTGGTTGGTTGGGTTGGTGGGTTGGTTGGTTGGGTTGGTTGGTTGACTGGGTTGGTTGGGTGGGTTGGTGGGTTGGTTGGTTGGGTTGGTTGGTTGGGTGGGTGGGTTGGGTGGATGGGTTGGTTAGTTGGGTTGGTTGGTTGGTTGAGTTGTTTGGGTGGTTGGGTGGGTTGGTTAGTTGGTTGGGTTACTGAGAGATGTTCCCAGAAAAACTATTTTGTTGCCAAATAATTCATGAGCTCTAATGTAACTCGTAAGACTCTAGCGTCATCAGTAGTGGCTTTGCCAGGATGCTGCCGCCTTTGGACCTTTTCGAAAACACCCAGATCATTTTCTCAGAAGCCAGTGAGGATTTGTTTGTAAAAAGGCCAGTTGGCCTTAGCACGTGAATTTCTCTCCACCATCAGGGGCTGATGATTCTTTCAAGCCCACCCCAACCACAGAGCCAGAAGTTTTCACCCTGTCATATGCCCCATCAGGTGAGTCTGATTCTTGCCGAGTTCACTTTCTTCCTGTCTATCTCTCCTTCCCAGAAAGTCTTTCTCCAGCTCCCACTCATGAGGGTGGGCCGGCAGGTGTGCTACAGGGGACATGGCAAGGGAGCGATGTGCCAAGCACTAGGCTAGTACCTCCCTGAGAGCTGCAGCTGCATGAATTGCACACTGTGCCTCTTTGAGGACTTGGGCCTCTGGAGGAGCTGAGTTGCATAATTGACTGTGACCAGACTGGGAATTTCTTTCTCAGTCAAGGTTAGGGGTATCCTCAGGACTAGGGGTGCCTCTGTTTGTCCCTACTGACAGGTGATGGATTATCGACAACCATAGCCAGCACAGACAGACATCATATCATGTGTCTCAGCAGCTACTTGGGCAAGTCTGTGACTTTAGTGAGCCTGGGCGACTTGTGTTTTCAGAACTCCCTCTCTGCAGTAACAATCACAAAAAAAGCCTACAAGTGATGTTCTTATGACTATAACCAACGCCAAACTCCCTGCGGATGAGGCAAGGCTGACTCGCGGGGACCCTTCTGGGTTTCAGAGACTGCAGCTGTTTAGGGGAGTAGAAAGCCCGGTCTGACCCCTGCAGAGCTGCTAGTGGCTTTGCACTGGCGACCATGCAGGTCACAGCCCAATGCATCACCACTACACCACCCCAATAAAAAAACGACTAAGCAAAGGCTGGGCCTCCTACTCCCACCACCAGAGGGCAGTGATGCCCAAAAAACAAAAAAAAAATGAGTATACAGGTTTGTAACTGGATCATAGTCATTTCCTTTGTACTGGTTGAAACAACTGTAGACATCTCCATGGCTCCAGCAAGTAGGTGCTCTGCTTGCTACAGCCGAGGGACTAGCTGTACTGGATAAACTGAGTCAAGAACTGGCACGACACATTCAACTGGCCTTTGGTCTTCCACCATGTGTTCCTTTGAAGTTGGGTTTATGGTGTTCCAAAGGCTCTGTGAGTAGAAGTACTAGGCTGCTCATTGCAAGGGCAGTGGCACCAACTGACCGGTACTCTGCAGAAGAACTGGGCTTTCTATTCTGGAAGGCGGTGAGATTTTTTGGTTGGGTAATAACAGTGGATGCTTCCACTTGTCCCAACTGACGCATGACTGGCCATCTGCAACCCTAACCAGCAAAGATGCTGGAGCCCTGCACACCACGCATACCCACCTAGCAGGTAAGCCTGGAGCAAACGCAAGTCCCAACATTTATTGAAGTACCAAAATGGAATGAGCAGAGATCCGGGTGTTTTGATATAACTAGTAGTGCAGGACATGTTCAAACAAATCTACAACATGAGCGAATTCTGCCACACTCACCACCTATGTTCACATAGAAAAGGCCTTTTCTTAAGGGCCAGCCAGCTGGAAGCAGTGAAGAAGGCCGGGTGGGAGTGTCTGTCTGATCCCAAACACATGGTTCCAGCTGGCTTTGAGGGAGGCGGTACTCATCTGAGCACATCACTTGAACTTGCAAAAGAAGAAAGTAACTGAGCTACTCTCCAAGAATGGTGAGGCCGAGGAGGGCAAACTAACTGGTAAAGCACTTGGCTTAGAGTCTGCAATGGAGAAAAACTCATGAACTATTAGTATGACCATTATATTATACTTGTCCTCATCATCTTTGTGGTCACCATCATTATCATCATCATCTCATTGTCATCCTTGACATCTTTCAGTCTATTTGTGCTGCGGGAGATATGTGTATTATGGAAGTAGCATTAAATAGAAGCTGATAGAACAGGATTAAGCTAGTGCTCTGACACAACACCTTTCTTCCCACTGCTGTGTGTCTCCCCAGGAGGCTGGATGGAGGTGCGGCTGGTGAACGGCACAGGGAGGTGCTCAGGCCGAGTGGAGGTGCTTGACCAAGACACGTGGGGGACCGTGTGTGATGACCTCTGGGACCTGGCCGATGCCACCGTCGTGTGCCGCCAGCTGCAGTGTGGCCAGGCCGTGGGAGCCCCCACCAGGGCCCACTTCGGGCCAGGTTCTGGGAAGATCCTGCTGGACAATGTGCAGTGTGTGGGCGGGGAGAGCCACCTCGGGCAGTGTGTGCACAAGAGTCAGGCTGAACTCAATTGTGGGCACCTGGAGGATGCTGGCGTCATCTGCACAGGTGAGTGACTGGTGTTCGCGGCGCTCCTCATTTGGAGAACGACTCATCCCTTTAGGACTCCCCCTTTCACATACCCCCATACCCACAGACACATACACACCCCCTCAGAGCTCAGTCTGGGGATGGGGGGCAAGTATGAGTTCCCAGTACCCTCCCAAGGTGATGCAATGGACTGGCATCCTCTGACAGCAGAGACTTGCAGAAGGCCTCCGAGCTGGACCCACTCTTTTCAGATGCAACATGCAAGCTAGACTTCAATTTAAAAATCAGAATGTTTGGCTTCAAAATCAAATTTCTTACATTCCTTGGGTGGGGGGAATCCCAGGGCAACACCATAAATTCTTCCATTGGGTTCCCTGACTGGATAGAAGAAGAGCTGCTGCTTGGAGGCATGATACGGGTTTTCCTATTCACCAAGGTCCCCATCACTCAAATTCCTTGTTTGTCTCCCCGACGTGGCCCCCAGAAGCGTTTTCATGTGTGACATCCAGCTGACAGATCTGCTTTGTCAATTTGTGTCCAAAGGCCTCCCTCTCCTGGGTGGGAAGACCCTGCCAAGCATGGAGCCAGACTTGACCCACCCCCTTCATTTCTGTTGCTCTGGTTAACCTCATCCCTTGGGACTCTCCACCCTTTTCTGATTCCTGTCACCCTTGCAACTGTCATGCTGTCTCTAAGACAAGCTCTGCTGGGCTACACCAGGCCAGCCCAGAGCTGCACCTCCTCCTTCAACCCCAGAAGGTGCCAGGGCGTGTGCGCCTTTCTGTGCCTCTCCTGGACAATCAGCATTTGCTGCCTGGTCTCATGGCCCCATTTGTCATGAAATGCCAAGATGCCTGGAAGTGAGATCTCTGCTCCTTACCTTGTCTGTTTCCACAACACCTTAAATGTAGGGCGTTCCCAATAAACATCCACCAATCAAGATATGATGGGAGAAAGACAGGTCTTACTACTCCTGTAAAGCGTTTTCATCTCAGAAACTCACAGGTGCAGTTCTCTCCTGTCCGAAAGGGTCACTAGGAGTCAGACTCAACTTGATGGGAGGGAATTTGTTAGAATCGAGACTGGGTAGCATGAACAATCAATCTCTCTTCGCATTGACAGATGCCGATTCTCCAGATGCTCTGCCTCCAGGTAGGACCACATTTTACATTTGATGCCGTAATTTCAACTTGGTGTGTGTCAAAAATAGGATGTGCCTTAGTGTCGGATCTTGGTTTGACTCCTGTTTTTTTTGTTCACTCATCCATTCATTCAGCACATGTTGAATAAGTGTCCACCATCTACCAAACCATTGCCAAGTGATGGACCAAACTGTGATCAAACCACCGTTATCACTTTTTGTTGTTGTCTTGTTTTCTGTTCTGTTTAATTTTAATTTTTTACTGAGAGCTCTTAGAGATACTGTAATAATCATAATTCAATTAGATAAAGTATAATTATATAATTGTTGCCACCATCATTTTCAAAACATTTTCTTTCCTCTTAAATGTTTACATATCAGCTCCCCTTTATTCCCTTTCTCCCCCACCATGCCCCCCAGGAACCTTTGTATAGATAGATAGATAGATAGATAGATAGATAGATAGATAGATAGATATAGATAGATAGATAGATATCTTAAACCATCCAATATATCCGTTCACCTACAATTATGTTTTTCATTCCCCTTACTTGGGGTAAAACAAGTCAGTATTGCTATTGGTTTCCCCTTCTCCTCTTCCCACCTGTTTTCCCAAACCCTCAGGGAATCATTACTCCTATTCCTATTTCTGGAGGGTTTATCTATCTTGGATTTCATGCACCAAACAACCTTAATTATACAAATGAGCATACAGAGGTCTCACAAGATAAATGAGATAAACCTAAGATAATAATAGTAAGGGGAGGAAATACTAAAGAATTAGAAGAGAGGTGATTCAACCATGCTATACTCTATCCCAGATATGTCATCTTTTCCATGTGGCCCTTCTTTATTTTTAATCCTTTTATTGGGGGACTCATACAACTCTTATCACAATCCATACATAGGTCCATTGTGTGTCAAGCATATCTGTACATCTGCTGCCCTCATGATTCTCACAACACTTGCTTTCCACCTCAGCCCTTGGCATCAATTCCTCATTTTCCCCCTCCCTCTCTACATCATCTTTTTGGTTATGGGGCTTACTCCCTAATAGAGCAGGCAGGTATAATTTATGAGAACTCACAGCTGTGACCTCAGCCAAGTTATATCATTCTTCTTGATCTCAGAAATACTACCAAAAATTAAATAAGGCTATGAATATGCCAATGGTTAATAATAACTAGTGCTAATGATAGTTTCCTTCTCTAGTCACATGCTGGCCTATCCAAGCGCTGCAGTGAAAATTGTCCAGGGCTACAGGAATCTGATTCAGGGTTGGCCTCTCAACAGCTAAAGGTCCTAGGCCCTCAGCCTTCTCTGAGGAGCAAGCTTGTTCAATAAAGTCCATATACCCTAAAATGCCATGCCACTGGCATTCTTAGTCTTTAGAAAGGAAAGAACAAGTGGCCACATGGACTGGTCACTGTCATAGATATGTGCCATTATGGAAAACATGAGCTTGCTTTTCAAAAACAGAAAAGTGGGTCTTGTAATAAAAATTGAGGAACACTTTCCCCTCTAACATCTTATCATAATTTTTTCCAATTGAGAGCGATACTTAGGAGACCTGGGGGTGTCATTTTTTGTGTGTTGGACTGCTAGCCTGGAGGTGACTAGTTTGAAACCACCAGCTGTTCCTTGTGGGGAAGATGAGGCTTTCTACTCCCTCAGTTACAGTCTCAGGAACACGGAATGGCAACTCTAACCTGTCCTACAGGGTCACCTTGAGTCAGAATTGACTTCATGGCACTTAGTTTGGTTTCAGTTTTCAGTATAGTAATGCTTGAACTATTTAGCAGTAAACCCTTACCTGGATGCTTTGATAAGTGTATCTATCCATCCCTCCACCCCTTTACCCCTCTCTATTCAGTCATCATTCCATCTTAGTTTTTTTCAGACATTTCCGTTTATATGCCATCCAATTCAACCATCTTCAGGGCAAGTTTCATGAAATTTTGTTGTTGTATACAGATGTGTTATCTCAGCCTAAAAGCTTCCCTTATGCCATTTGAGTGTTGATATTGTCCTCCTACCATGGATCTGCTTGGGGCCTCCTGTGCTTTGTTTGAATACTGCCATGGCAATAGTTTATGTGGGGATAGGACAGAGAAGAGGGGCCAACTGACCCCTCGTGTAGTCAATTGTCTATGAATTTGTCTTACAAAAAACTTGTCTTACACTAGAGCCATGTGGCTTTCCAACAAGCCCTAAAAGGATCTCTTCAGGCTATCAGGTTACTGGCCTGAAAATGCTGACTCCTAAGAGAAAACAGACGGCTCCTGAAAGAGCTAAGTACCTTCTCCAAATGTGTGGACTATTCTCCAATGTCAGTCCTCCCTTCGTACCCCTCACTAGTCCTTGAGGAACTACATCCTACATCAACAGTGATACCCATGGCTAGACCGCCGCCTTCTCCTGCATCTCCAGATCGGGCTAGGTCTTTTCACGCCTTTACTGGTGGTAGTGGTATTGTGTCTTCTGAACAACTCCATGTATGTGATGATGAAAAGCAATGGCTGGCCGGCCAGGAGCTGTTGTCTGAAGCAACAGAAGAGATGGCCTAGCTCGAACTTACCCATTTTAACTTGCGTGAACGAATCCTGGTCTCAGCACTCCCAGCTGAAACTTTGGAGGACTCCTTAGCTCCGCACGGGTGCACCAGGACTTCAGTCATGTTCTGTTGGCCAAAGCAAGCCACAGGCTGCCAGGCCAGAGGCGGGGTTTAAAAAACTAAGTTCTTGATAGGGTGGATTATACTGTCCGCTTGTAAAGAGCAAGGTCATGGGGAAGGGAATAGCTGTGGCCACTTTTGGAAGCCATCTGCCGCAAACAAGATATCTTCAAACAGGTTGCTGACAAGGAAGATACTCTAAGCCCCTTTGAACCCCTGGTGGGATAGTGGTTATGAGCTGGGCTGCCACCATGAAGTCAGCAGCCCACAACCACCAGCTGCTCCTTGAGAGAACTATGGGACTTTCTAGTCCTGAGCAGAGTTAGAATCTTGGAAATGCACGTGAGGCCCTTAGTTCTACCCTGTCTTGTAGGGTCACTGAGAGTTGACCTCAGCTCGATGGCAGAGAGCTTGTTCTTTGGAAAAGCAGACCCACCTGGAAATAAAACGAGGTCCCTTGTGGGCAGGCTGAGTCAAGTGGGAAAGGAAGGTCTTAGACAGGTGGGAACGAATGTCACCACTTGACTCCTTTTCTTCCTCAGGAGGCTGGGCGCCCATGCGACTGGTGGGAGGCCGAGGGAACTGTGCTGGCCGAGTGGAGCTTCTCTACCAGGGAGCCTGGGGAACCGTGTGTGATGACCTGTGGGGTCTGCAGGAAGCCACCATTGTCTGCAGACAGCTGGGCTGTGGTTGGGCCATATCGGCCCCCAGCGAGGCCCACTTCGGGGAAGGTACTGGGAAAATCCTCCTTGACAACGTGCACTGTACAGGTGATGAACAGCACCTGGAGGAATGTTCCCACGTTGGCTGGTTTTCCCACAACTGTGGTCACGGTGAAGACGCTAGTGTGATCTGCTCAGGTACGCCTCTGCTCCTGCCCATGGCAGACCTAGCTTAGGTTTTCCAAGGCAGAACTTCCTTCCCAATGTCAGGGTAGAAATAACTATTTTAAATGAACCCACGTGTTATCTGCTCACAGGTGGTGTTCTCTTCTCTTACACTTACAGGTGCTGAAAACTCAACCAGCAGCCCGCCAGGTAAGGGAGCCAATGCTCACAACCTGCAGTTTATCAGCCCTTGATGGAGCCAGAATGGGTCCTATTCCCCAAGTCTGTGGCATCCTGAGAAGGAGACCCCCTCCGTTGCCCAAAGGGAGAGCTTAGAAAGCATCCAGTCCAACCCTGTTGCCACCTCTCCTGCAACCCATGCATTTTCCACAGGAACAGCACATTCTACATTCTGAACAGCAAGGTTGGGGGTGTCAGGTCTGAGCAATGCAGCAGGTGTGAGGGATAATAAGCTAGGGGCAGGGAAGTGGTTGAGTGACAGATGGGCCAGACTGGGGCAAAGTCAAGGTGATTTGATTCTGTTTCTACATCTTGTTTGCCTCAGCCTTGTTCCTGGTGTGAAACAAAGGATGGCCCCACAGAGCTTATCTTGCTGTTGGCCTTCTCTCATGCTCTCAACCCAACACCAGAGTTTTCCACACCAGTTAATGTTCTCCCTCCTCAAACCTCCAGACCCCCTTGTAGCTCTCAGCCAGCTCTAAGAGTGAGTCATGAGCAAGTTGAACTGACAAAGCCTAATAAAGCTCCATTCACACACCGCTTCCCTGCTTCCCTGATTTGTCAACTTCAGAAGGTGGGAATAGATCAGTTCTGAGGGTTGCTCCCCATTGGATAGTACAGAGCTGAAAGAAATGATGGGGAAGGTGGACCGATTCCACAGCATCCTTAGGTCCTAGGTCAGCACCAAGTTCAGGGAGCCAAAGAAATGGAAATCGGTGTTGCTTCCTATTCTGAACTTAGGTCCCTGGAAGAGGGCTACGACGGGGACAGAATCTGATGTCTTTGGTTTTCTGAAAAAGAAAAAAAACCACTCCCCTCAAAATCTCCCCTTTAAATCTCTTTTGAACGTCTGACAAGAGAAATGTCTCTAAGTCTGAGTCCCTCCCTGCAGGTCTTACTCTCAGAGACTCCACTGCAGAGGTGCCAGGAGGAGCCCATACAATGTACACGTTCAAAGCTCCAAGGGGAAACTCATATGTACACAGGGGTGTGTGTTTCAAGCCAGTTGATGGTCCAGATGTTCTTTGTGTGCTTGACAGGTGCTATGTCGGCTGAGCTGGTGGTGGAAACGCCTGCAGGTGAGACTTCTGCGTCCTTGGCTACTCCACTCATCATCCTCTAGTTCAAGCTCTAATGAGATTCTTCAGAGAAACCCTGTGAGCCAGTGTTCTGAGTGAAAGGTCCAGTCATAAAGATCCATCCAGTCATGGTTTCCATTCCGTTTCCATTTAGTCAAAGAAGGGTGTCCAAAGAGTCAGTGGTGCCGGTCTTCTTGGTCTCCTGGCAGGGACACCCTGAGTGAAGGATCGAACTATGATTCCAAATTCAGCAAATTTTCCAGGGCCATCCTGTAGCATTCTCTACCATGATGAGCACCTCCTCCTCTGCACTTTCTCTTCTGCCCGCTCCTCTCCTCTCTTACTTATGCCTTGGGCTTGCCGAAGTCCCGTGGCATTTTTCATAGCCCTGCTTGGCCATAAAGAGATAAAATAACATCAGTGCCTAGACAACCTGACTGGTCCTTTTAGAATAGGGCCGCAGCTAGATGACCAGGGCCAATTGGACGTCTGCACAGAGGATGCAGTTCTAATCCAGCCAGTTGTTACGCTTGATCTATCCCAAGACACACTCAGAAAGTAATGACCAAAGAAACTTGGGGTGGGGGCTTGGGGGCAGACAGGAAGGGGTCAAATGGCAAAAACGTAAACTGAAGGATGAAAACAGTGGGAGCCCACGGTGCTCAACTCCCTTCTGCCTGCGTTCAGACAAACCCCGGTGTGGCGGCCTTATCACGAATTCCTCTGGAGCCATTAGGAACCCACCTCCGAATGAAATGCACGACAACATCACCTGCATCTGGGAGATCAGGGCGAACGCATCCGATCACATTCTGCTCTCCTTCCCCTATCTGAAGTAAGTTGGCCACGCCCACCACAGGGTCCTTCAGAGACCCAGCCATTTCCTCCCTCGCCTCAAAGCTTACTCACAAAAATGAGTGTCAGTGAACGAACTGCCTTAGATCAGGGCTGCTGCTCAAACTTTTTAAACAGGGGGCCAGTTCACTGTCCCTCAGACAGTTGAAGGGCCAGACTATAGTTTAAAAAAAAAAACAGCTATAAACAAATTCACTGAAGACCCAGGATGCTAAGCAGAACAGCAGTGACGACAAAAATACCCTGGTGGGCTGGATACATGTCCTCAGCATGTGGCCCATGAGCCGTAGTCTGAGGGCCCCTGCTTAGCAACCCCCCTCCCTGCCTCCTAACCCATGTACCCTGTACCTAACTTCTCCCAGTGGAGACAACTTGTGTCACTGCTGTGAGATATCAGAGCCAGAAGGCAGCCACTGGTTCAGTCCAGTGGCTGGACAACAACCCTCACACCAGTGCCACCAATTTCACATGCATTTTTGAGTGAGTGTGTGTGTGTGTGTGTGTGTGTGTGTGTAGTGGCGATACAGTCCTAAGTGATTTTTGTCCTACATATAGATGTTGTCAGGAGAGCCCACTCCCTGGAGAAAGATGTCAGGCTTGGTAGAGTAGAGGGACAGTGAAAAAGAGGGAAGCCCTTGGAGGGGGGGGTGATGCAGGGACACAGTGGGTGCTAGAATGGGCTCAAACTTAGATCAATGGGGAGGCTGAGGGCAGGAGAGGAGGAATTTTGCTCGCTTGTACACAGGATGCTGTGAGTTGGAACGGACTCAGCAGCACAGATTCCCATCAGTGCTGGGCCCTGACCCTGAAGAACCATCGCTTCCCCTTTACGTCCACCAGGCCCCGCCGCCATCGCTCCCCCAATCTGCTGCTCTCAGAGTGCACCTGGGAGATCTGAGCTACCAACCGTTCCATGACCCGCGGAGTGCAAGCTGCTTCCCTCCCAATTAGTTTTGGGTGGTCATTTTTTGTTTTAGCTGTTTGTTCAGCAAATTTCAGACATTTTAGGGCTTCCAACATTCATGGAAAAACAGAATTAGAAGATTGTAGAACTTCTTCACAAATATTTGAAAGTCTCCTTGTATAAAGTGACCAGACATCCTGCTTTTTAACAAGATAACAACGGCCCGCAGCATTTTAAAATTAAAATAAATATATTACAATACTATCTTCACATTCTATGAAAATTTTTGTTGCTCCATAGAGACCAAATTTTTAATCAAGGACCCCCCGACCCCCCAACAATGGTGTCCCACTTAAAATCTGGTTACTTTATCCTTGTAGGAATTTCTTTATGATGTTGCTGTAAATTACATAATTTTGATTTGTTTGTCTTACCTGTTTGTTGTTCATTTGTAGATATGCCATTTATTTTGTGCACTGTTACACACTGTTTATTAAAGTGATGCTCATCGTGTATGCCAGCGACTCTCCACCCGTGAGTCGTGACCCCTTTGGGGGTCGAGCATCCCTTTTACATGGGGCCATCCAATTCATTACAATAGCAAAATGACAGTGATGAAGTAGCAACAAAAATAATTTTATGGTTGGGGGGGCACCACAACATGAGGAACTGTATTAAAGAGTGGCAGCATTAGGAAGGTCGAAAACCACTGGTGTGTGCCATGATTCGCTATGAGGTGTGTGTATGTGTGTGAGTGTATGTTCATACATGCATACCAGTGCACACATGTACGCCCATGGGAGGGTCCAGGCCTCTGCTGGTGAAAGTTGAAGACTCCAAGCTTGAACCCACCCAGACTTCATAGAAACCAGGAGTTCATGGTCTTCATGTTGTAAATGTCCAAGGCTTGGTGTTTTCCAGAGGTGGATTGATGGCTCTTGAATTTGGGGGGATTAAAAAGTGACGCGGAATTAGGCAGCTCACAGGGCTGAGTCATGGGGGTGGTTTTCTGAGCTTCGTCCTGGCGGGAACGGGACAATGTAGAGCAGCGCTGCAAGGCTGACAGGTGACTTCCACAGAGCGGACTGGGAGCAGTCAGGAAGTGGACGTTCTCCTAAAGTTGACAAATGGATGTGGAGGCCATGTCCTCCAGGCACGCGATGGGCCTGGTGAAATTGGCTGCTTGCCTAGACCCCAGGTTGCAAGCGTCAGCCTCTTGTTTTCTTGTTCAGTGAAAACACCACATCCTTAAGCCAGTGACTCTTAGAAAAAGTTGAGTGAAAGAAGTTCAGACTAGGGGGTGAATGGCTGCACTGTTCCCACCTGACCCCGGCCTCTGTAGGGAAGAGGGACTGGCCCTGTCTCATTGTGTGTCCTTGAAGCCTACTAATGTGAAGTCAAGGAGGCCCCCACAGGTGTTTGTCTCCACAGCCTCGACTGCACCAATGAATATTTTGAGATCTTGGATGGCCCTCCATCCTCAACGAAGTCCCTGGGGAAGACCTGCACTGGCGCCTACCTCACCTACTCATCTTCCTCCAACTCAATGACCCTTGTGTACTTCCGAAACTTCAACAACATTGGGAAAAACTTCAACGCTTACTATTACTCTGCTACCAAAGGTAAGAAAACCCCATGGTCCTAGAGCTGGGCTGTCTGCCCAGGTGCCAACTGTGGCTCCCACACACATGCCACAGCCTTGGGGGAGCTACCCAGCTGCTCCATGCCTCAGTTATCCTCCCTGTGTAATGGGAATCATAACAGAACATTACTTCCTCGTCTAATTGTGAAACCTCTGTGAAGCAATTCATATGATATCCTTAGCATAGGGGTGGCACACCCGAATGTTTAGTCATCGAACGTTTTAGAATGAGCTCATGAGTCTCAGGCATACCGACCACCCCAGTTAGCCTCTTTGGGAGGCATTTCTGGAAATAGGAGGCAAAGGGCATATATAGAGGTCTAAATACAGGCATGTAGATAGGTACAGATTTTTATATATGATGATGAGGAAATAAATCTAGGTGCATATACTTATAGGGTTAGTATTAAGACAGCAGATGGACATTGGGCTTCCACTCAACTACTTCCTTAATGCGAGAACACTTTGTTCTATTAAATTGGCGTTCCATGATACTCACCTTCCTGACATAATCACTGAAGACAAATGGGCGCATAAGCAAAAGTGATGAAAAAGCTGATGGTGCCCGGCTATCAAAAGATATAGCATTTGGAGTCTTAAAGGTTTGAAAGTAAACAAGCAGCCATCTAGCTCAGAAGCAACAAAGCCCACATGGAAGAAGCACACCAGCCTATGTGACCACAAGGTGTTGAAGGGATCAGGTATCAGGCATCAAAGAACTAAAAATTTAATCATTATAAATGAGGGGGGTTACAGATTGGGGACCCAAAGCCCATCTGTAGGTAACGCAACATTCCCTTACAGAAGGGTTTCAGGGAGGAGGTGAGCCAGTCAGGGTACAGTGTAGCAACAATGAGCCATGCAATAGTTACCACTAAACCAAAAGAGGCAGGACACCTGGAAGTATAAATAATTAGCACATTGTCTAAAACATTGCTCAGAGCAATTCCTTGTACTTATACAAAACACCAAGCTGATTCCTACTATAGAGCAAATTGGAGGAACATGTTTTAAAATGCAGGCCAATTAAAAAGTGGGAAAAGAGCAAGAACAGACAGTTCACCAAAAATGACATCCAAAGGGCTAACAAACACTTGAACAAATGCTCATGATCCTTAGCCACCAAATCAAAACAACGGTGAGTTATCAGCCCAATTCAAAACAGCAGAAAGAAGCAAGTGCTGTAGAGAGTTCAGGACTTTCCTACACTGCTGATGAATCTGTAAATCTGAACAACCATTGTGGGAAGCAAGATGGCACCACCTCTAAAGACTGGGAATAGAAATCCCATCTGATCCAGCAATACCTCTGCTGGGTGTCTACCCTAAAGAAGGAAGAGCCACCGCATAAACAGATGTGTGCACTCCTGTATTCATCACAACGTTGTTCAAGATAGCAAGAAATTGGAAACAGCTCAGATGACCATCAGTAGAAGAATGGATAAAGAAATGCTGGTACATACACAGAATGGAATACTATGCATTGCTAAAATACAATGACGAAACTGCCTCATGCCATGGATAGACCTGGAGAACATGATGTTGAGTGAAGTTAGTCAATCCCCAAAGGGTAAATATTGTATGAGATCACCTCTAGAAGGATGAAAAACAAGTCAAAGACCTGCAAGCTGAAGGGAGCAGACCGGATGCTCCCAAACACAGGAGGGTAAGGGGGGGAAAGTGAAGAACAGACTAAACAGTTGACAGGGGTTGACTTGAGTGAAAGGGAGGGTGGTGACCCATGGAGAGCGAAGAAAATTCAGGGGAGAGGGGTTAGGATAGAATACGGGTGGGCAGGGTTGATGAATCGTTGAATGCAGAGTTGATGGTCTGAAATGTAAAACCAACCCCCAACTAATTCACAATAAAAACATCATTTAAAAAATGGATGTCATAAAGTGGATGGGGACCTACAGGGGAACCCTTCAACAGTGACTGACTGTGGCTTCCTTGTACTTGCAGAGGCAGTTTCCCAGGCCCCATACCTAATCAGTAAGTCTCATCTAATGCTACCCTTCATCCCTCATTCACGCTTCTGTCCTCCTCTGTCTCCACTTCCCATGTTCTGACGGTCCTGCTTTGATCTCTCTCTTATAAGCAGGCTTTAAAAAAAAATGGAAAAGTGCAATTGAAAGATCCTGAGGTTGTTCTAGTCACCTTTTGAAGCCCCCTCCTGCATGTTTCCTCATTTCCTGTGTAAGTCTGCCACTACTGAGAGCTTCTGCCATGTGGTTTTACACAAGGACCAGGGCCATCCACACTGGAACCATGTACACATATCAAAAACTGAATGGCTTCATATCCTTAACTGCCACTCAATTCCCAAGTCTCTGCTCTTATCAGTGTCATTGGGGCTCACCTAATCAGAAAAGTCCACCTTTGGGGAAGGCTCGTGGGGCAGGAGCCAATGACTGTTTGAGTTTTCCAGGATCGTGATTTGGGAACGCTTGTGTTTCTAACACAAAACAGCACACAATTTAAATGTTCCTGTATTTCAAGGAAAAGGCTGGCAAAGAGAACAACATTTCTGTTAGAGCCCGCACACCTGAGGAACCTCAAAACCCACAGGAGAAGAGTTCGGCTGTCACTCCTGATTAGTGTAGATTACTTGGAGAATGAGTCAGCTATGATCTTGACACTTATGGGAACGATCTGAGAATGCTGCCATCTTGATTTGCCTCAAGCCTCACTTTTGATGGAAGGGTTTCTTCTTATGTCCACAGCCATCCCAACAGAAACACCTAAGACAATCACAGCAAGACCAGGTAAGCCCTGCAAACACCAATCTTCATTGACCAAGTGAACGTTCCTCTCCCCACCCCCCTCATGTGTGCCTGCTTCATGGAAAGCAAGACAGACCAAAGAGTTCCCTCCAGCTCTGCCATCCACTCTACCAAAACCTTGAGGACCTCTCAAAACCCCTGTGGTCTTTGGGTCTTGGCATCCCTGAAAGAACAAAGTTCACTTTTCTGATACCTATAGTCCTCAAAGCCTGGGCCACCTGCAAGGGTCTCTGGAGTGGGTCCCTTTATGTGGCAGATCTAATGAGAGCATGCGTCACTAATAGGCCTTGTCAACGTGAGTGGTGTTGGAGGCATCTTAGAGGCAGTGGGATAGGAGGAAATGGGAAACGTTGAAGTCAGGATATTTGAGTTGAGATCTGCTACTCACCAATGGGGGAGTTGGAGGACTTTCTCCAGCTTCCTGTGCCTTGTCAATGATACTGTACGCGGATGCTCTCCTGAGTTACACTCGGTGTGACAAGACACGAGCATGCACACGTACACACCCCTGCTTCATAAAGCTACCAATCACTGCACTGGTGGTTATAGTGTTTCTCTTGAGTGTAGACAAGAGTGAGTGGCATATGCCTCTGGTGAAATTACTGCATAGCTGACAGAATGTGTAGGCTAAATGTTCTCTTGGCCATCCTAAGGATATATCAACTTATACTTAGAAGCCTAATTGATTGATTCCTTTACCAGGTCCTCCATCACTAACAGGAATGGCTGGAGCAGGGAGGTGGGGTGAGGAGTGGAGGTGGGCTCCACTAGCATGTGGGGAGTGGACAGTGCTCCCAGAGGGCAAGAGTTACCAGGTTTCTGTCTCCAGGAGCCTGGCCAGAGATGCGACTCATGGGCGGCTCGGGCCGTTGCTCTGGCCGCGTGGAAATCCTTCATCAAGGAGCCTGGGGCACCGTGTGTGACGACTTGTGGGACCTGAACGAAGCTGAGGTGGTGTGTCGCCAGCTGGAGTGTGGCCGGGCCATATCTGCCCTTGGGAAGGCCCACTTCGGTCCAGGCTCTGGGGACATCTTCCTGGACAACCTCCAGTGTGCAGGTGTTGAGCGTTATCTGGGCCAGTGTGCCCACTCAGGCTGGTCAGAGCACAACTGTGGCCACCACGAGGATGCCGGCGTCATCTGCTCAGGTAACCTCCCCTCTTGGACAGACACCTCCTGTCCCAGAGTAATTCCGAGACCACCTCTGCTGTTCCTAGTCAGCCAGGGACAAGGATATTTGCCGTGCCTGTCAATAGTCAGTGTCTTCACTGAGAACCTAATTTGTTAATGAAAATTACCAAGAGAATGTGTGATTTGCAGAAGTGGACATGTGAAAGTTGCATGTTTTCTTAAGGGCATTTTTTTAAGTAGTTAATACACAGGTCATTGGTGGAAAGAGACAGATGATAGAGGGAAACTAAGAGATTCAGAGCAGAGCTGGTGCTTGTTGGGTAATACTTAAAGGCCTGAAAACTTGATGCCTTCGTTAGTAAATTTAGGAGACTACCTGCTTTTTGGCTGAAGAGTTTTAAGGGTTGGCTGTGTCTTCATAAAGCACTACACAGTGGCTGAGAAAGAGCGTTTGTCTGTCTGTAGATGTCACGGGGCCATTCCTCACTCAAACTGACCCCGGGGACAAGTGAACAAAATACCGCCAGGTGCGGTGCCATCCTCACAATGATCGTCCCGCGGAAGCCCATCATTGCAGCCTCGGTCACTCCCTCTCCTGAAGGTTCCTCCTCCCTTTGGCTGGCTCTCTGCATTACAGACATGATGTCCTTCTTCAGGGATGGGTCCCTGCTCACACCATGAGCACAGTCTGTGAAACCACGTCCTGCCAGCCTCCCTTCTAGGCAGCATTCTGACTACGTTTCTTCTCAGACAGAATCGTGAGTTCTTCCAGCGGTCCATCATGTCTTCTTCGCCAACCCCGCCGCTCAAAGGCATCGACTCTTCTTCGAGAGTCCTTCCCCAGTGGCCAGCTTTCCCATGGTTAGGAAGTTATTCAAGATGTCACGCCTCGAGTCAGAAATACCTTAGACCTCAAAGTGACTTCTTTGCTCTCGTACATTTTTAAAAGGTCTCTTGCAGTCTGGTGATGGTTGTGTCAATGGGCATTGGTGGTGGCTTCAAGTTAAAGGAGATCCTTGAGAGCTTTGATCTTTTCTTTAAAACCCCTATGGGGTAGAATCAATAAAATTTAAAACAAAATCCTATCAGACAGTTCTGCTGTGTCACACGGGGACATTCGTGAGTCAAGAGTTGACATGAAGGCACTCCAGTAACAACATAGTTTGAACACACGTTTCAAGCTCCTCTTTGGCCTTTGCACTTTCAAGATTGTTTCCATTCAGGTTGTAATCTCTTCTTTGATCAGACTCCCTCTGGCTTCGTGGGTCTCTCGGCTCACCGCTTGTTCTCTGTGCCTTGTCCCCCCCTTAGTCTCTCACTCTCACTTTCCCACCCCGCCCCACCTCCTGGGCTTTGGGGAGCACCCCCGCCCTTACCTGAGTATAGAGATTTCCCTCCACTCTCCCAGCTTAACTACACTCTTCTCATAGACAACACTTCCCTGGCAGCCCCCCTTTGAATAGAGGCTTTTCGTGTCCTCGTTCTGGGCACATCCGCCAGTAGAGAGAACGCCCTCACCTCATTGTGCAAGGGCAAGAGCGAAGGAGAGAGTGGAAGAGTCCTCTGGGGGCAGACAGGATCCAAACTGCCCTAAGCAACACCAGCATCCAGACCCCTATCCACATAGGGCTTGGGGGCCACTCGGCACAGCCCGGATCCTCTTTGTACAAGAACCCAGATGGTGACCCAGCCAACCACAGGGTCAGTGGCTCGAGCCCCCTAACCACTCTTGAGACGTTCTCTTGCGTCTCTATCTACATGTGTCACTACGGCAGCCTTAATTTTTATGTCTCTCCATGAATCATGGTGTGACCGATTGGCCCAGTTGTGAGGATTCTTGTTCTCTGTGTGTCAAGATGCCATCTCTACTGAAGGCTTGGAAGTTCATCACTAAGGACTCTAAGTTCTCTTTACTTTCAGAATCCAAGGTTGTGTCATCTGCTTGTGACAGTCTAATGGGACTTCCTCCAATCCTAACGCTGTGTTCTTCTTCGGATAACCCAGCCATGTGAGAAAGCGTAGGCATTGCCTAGTCAGTGATTTTATTGCCATTTTGCTCATGCAATCAAGCCACTAAACAAATCGATGGATTAAAACTAATCGTTTTAAAGAGTTCCTGTGAATCCGAATTACCTTGATCCCAGAGAGTTCTTTCAGGATTCTTTTTATTTGCAACAATTTTTAAAACTACTTTGGATTTATTCGTGCATAAGCAATTTGCTTGGAGCAAGTTAGTCATCTCGGTGATGTTTGGGATGAACACTTCCCACTAGGAAGCCTTTCGGTAAACTTGTGACTTGAAAGAATTGGCATCCTTTTGTTGTTGTTAGCTGCTGTGCAGTCAGTTCCCATTCAAAGCGAGCTCAGCTGGCAGAAACCTCCACCGCAGGGAGTCATCCACGTGAAAAAGCAGTTCAACTGCATGTCAATCCCTCCCATCTGTGACATCTCCTTTGCAGTGCATCGCTAAAGCCATTGTTGTGCTTGTTGGCACATTCATGTTTTTGTTTGCTTCATGGCATCTGGTTATGGGTGGTGTGTCTAACCTTGCCAAAGCCTCAACCTCAGAAGTCATGTCTCACTCCCTAGATCAGATCTTCTGAAGGACAATTGTGTAAATCTAAGGTGCCCCCCAAAGTCTCCCAGAGTGAAACGTATCTACTATAAGCCCCATGACCAAACCATCCCAAATTCACCCTTCAGAGTGGCTCACCAGACACCCAGGCAGTTTCTCATCATGTAGTAACCAGCTTGCACCCAGAAAGTAGCTTACTCATATGTCTCTACATGAATCTCCCAGGACTAAGCTATTGAAAGGGACCAACTTTTCCCACGTCATATGAATAGATTCTTCCAGAGTCGTTAAGAGTCAGCATCAACTCGATGGCAATGGGTTTGTTTTGTTTTAAGAACATGATAGCTTGTGTCTTTTGTTATTTAAAACAAAAAAGGTTTCCCCCAAACACTCACATACTTATCTTCTATATCAACAGCTGCTGAAGAATCACTTCTTAACAATCCAGGTAGGTCACATCTTCTGCCAATGGGACTTGGAGCGTGTTCTTAGTAATTCTGCAGCTATGGATTCTTCTCACTCCAAATTCACTCCCTCTCTGAACCTAACAAAAGGAGCCCTGGTGGCCCTGTCGGTTAGGCACTGTACAGCTAACCTCAAGGTCAGCCTTTCAAATCCACCAGCAGATCCAAAGGAGAAAGATGAGGCTATCAAGGGTGCTCCCATAAAGGTTGGCAGACTTGGAAACATTACACAGGACCACTGTGAGTCAGCCTTCACCTTGCTGGAGGTGGGCATCTTTGGGATTCCTATCCTGCGTGCACACACACACACACACACAGGTGCACACACAGGTGCACACACAGGAGATGGTGGTTTTTTAGAATTTTTTTTTGCAATATCCATACTTCTTGAAAGTATCTGCAGCAGTGAAATGGCTTTTCATAGCTCTTTGTATACCTGCTGGCTCAACTCTTCCCTGATTAGCTTTGTCTCACTTTTTTTTTAATATAGATTTTATTGGGGCTCTTACAGCTCTCATAACATCGAATACATTGTTCGTACTAAGCATACTTTTACACGTTACCACGTTCATCTACAAACATTTTCTACTTGAATCCCCACACCATGCACTCCTCTTTCCCGCTTTCCTCTAGTTCTTTCTTTTAAAAAAAAAAATTCCAACTCCTCATATTTTCCCTTCCCTCTTCTCCTCCCCTATGAACTCCTAATCATTTACAAATTGTTATTACTTCATATCGTACCCTGTCCAATATGTCATTTCACTCACCCACCCACCCCCCATTGTCCGCACCCCAGAGAGGAGGTCACATGTAGATCCCAGAAGTTAGTTCCCCCTTTCTACACCCATGTAGTTATTGTTAACCTGTTTAGTTCCCCCTTTCTCCTCCACCTTCCTGGTGTCACCACTCCTCACTAGTCTCAAGGGATTATCTATCCTAAATTCCCACATTTCTGACTCCAGTGTACATCCCCTGGTCTAGTCGAATCTGTCTTGCAGAATTGGAATAATGAAAGTCAGTGGGAGGAAGCATTTGAGAATCAGAGGAAAGTTACACATTTCACTGCTACTACACTGTACCCAGACTAGCTCATTTCCTCGCTGGAACCCCTCTGTAAGAGGATGTCCCTTCACTTATTGATGGACTTTGGGTCCCCAATCTGAACTCCTCATTTATAATGATGTAATTTTTAGGTCTTTGATGCTTGATACCAGATTGTCTCACTTTTTCCAGAAATGTGGCTCCAGAATTCCCCTGTCCCTTAGTCTATGGACAGCACCCTGCTGTTCTCCTTCGCGACACAATGTGGAAGAGTATGTTGTACTAGTGTCCACAACTGACTAGTCAAGAGACTCTCCATTCAGAGTTCCTAGTTGGAGGACTTTTGCCTGGAAAGAAAGTCTTGGTGGTCCACTTCCCAAAACCCAGTCGCTGAAACCTCACGGGGCCCAGCTCAACTCTGACATACGGTCCCTATGTGTCAACTCAACAGCAACTGACAAATACTCCCTGAAGGCAGGAACCCTGTCTCTTCAAGTCGTGGCTGTAATATTGTGGCTCCCATGAAAGGCTGTCAATATTCAATTAAATCAGCCAAAGACAACACATCTTGCGAATCACAAACACATGAGAAATGTGAAGAGAAAGGTCCAAGGCCCACGACCAGCTTCTGTCCCATTGCTCCCCTTTCCTGTGCCTCAGTTTCCCTCAGAGGTGCTGGTGGGCCCCAAGGGAGGTCTGTCAGGGCCTCATGAACTGCATCTCTGCCTGCAGGAGACAGGTCGGAGCTGCAGCTGGTGGGTGGCACAGGTCGGTGCTCGGGCCGCGTGGAGGTCCTCCATCAAGGGAAGTGGGGCACGGTGTGTGACGACTTGTGGGACCTGCGTGAGGCCGAGGTCGTGTGCCGGCAGCTCGGATGCGGACAGGCCATCTCCGCCCCCAGCGAGGCCCACTTCGGCCCAGGCTTGGGGGATATCTTCCTGGACAACCTCCAGTGCTCAGGGATGGAGCAATATCTGGACCAGTGTGCCCACTCAGGCTGGTCAGAGCACAACTGTGGCCACCATGAGGATGCCGGCGTCATCTGCTCAGGTAACCTCCCCCTCCTGGGCTGCTAGTTTCTGATAGTCATTGAAGCTGTTTGGCAGCCATGAATCCTCGATGGGATTTTCCTCACCATCTACTTGCTCTTTCTTGCTGATGGGCCTCCAGCTTCTACTCCAGGCCAGGGCCTGCGCTCAGGGGCCTCCATGCCCATTTATAACAAGGGTTAAACAGGAGAGGCCTCTGGGGTGCACACCACTGCCGGGGCATCATCGATGCAGTTCCAAGCCTCCACTTGCCAAAGATCATGACTGATGATCTAGGTTTGGGAAGGGACTCAGGAATTTTAACAAGTTCCAGGTGATTCAGTCAAAGAAAGTAAATCAGACTTGTCTCCCATGTGGGCAGCATGGACCCATGTGTCTCATCCCCCAAGAGCTATTCAGAGGAGAGCTGGAACTGCCCAGTGAGGGGGTACTCTGGGCCCCATGCCAGGAAAGGCCATGGCCCTCCAGCCTTGACACACACTCACACTTCTACCACTCAAGCTTCTCACGCTTTGGAGTAGTGCAAGATGGTGACCTGTGGCCTTTCTTTACCCATTCAGATGCTGAGGATCTGCCTCCTCCCACAGTTCCAGGTAATTCGACTTTTTTAAAAATTTCTGGTCCAAGCACCCTTCTACTAGTAACGGGCCAATGATGAGGATGATGGTAAACATGTCCAAACGCGCTGCTCTGAACCCTGCACGCATACAATTCATCGAACCCTCACCCTAGGCCGTGGAGGTTGATTCTTTAGTTTAGTTTTTCAGCTAGGAAAGCTGAGACCTAGAATGTCAGCAGCAGACCTGAGGCCTGCCAGCCTTGCTGAACCTCCCACCCTGTACTGCCTTCAAATCTCCTCAACCACACAGATGCCTTCCCACGCCCAGCTGTACCAAAACACGGCAAAAGTCAAGCACAGATGGGAGGCCTCTCATTCAGATTATTGTTCATCCGCAGGGCAATCCTGTAAAATAAATTGTACTCTACAGTTTGCTGAGGAGACCCTGAGAGTCAGGGTGGTTAAGTTGCTCCCCCCTGACCCCTCAGCAGGTCAATGATGGGACCACTCATGGGTGGGACTCCAAAGCTCATGCTGTTTGCAATCTTATGGCCTTCGCCTGTTTCCCAAGATCCGATTAGTGAATGATTGAGCAATATGTATAAAAGCTAAAAGTAAAAGGTTCAGAAAAGCATCCGACTGACAGAAACACCGTCAGATCTGAGATTATGCAAAGGAATCTGTCTTCCTGCAGGTGAGATTGCCCAGGATCTGCTCAGCAGTTCTCATAACTTAATCTGTGGATTAGAGAGGGCAAGCAGACGATCCAAGTTATCGCAACTGAAAGGCAGCACACCTGGAGTTTACAAACCCCGTGTTTGGCCTTTGGAATGCACCTGAGTGTCCTGCACGGTCTCTGAAAGGGCACACAAGTCCCCCGCCCACAGCTGCATCTCCTTCGAGTGCTTCCCTGAAGAAGGCCTTGATGTATCTGGGTTATGGGGAGGGGGAGCCACAGTTAGGGAGGTGTTGGAGTGAGAGAAGAGAAGAGGGAGGACTGCAGTTAAAGTGTCACAGCCAAGGGCAATTGATATCCAAGTGAAGGAGCAGTTATCTTTATGGAAAGCAGCTAATCTCAATGAAACGTGGATGAGGGAGATAATATTGAGCCAAAGGACCTCCGGTGACTCTCTAATGCCCTCCCCAAGGGCAGTGGTTTGGAACACCAACCATTTATTTCATGATAGGTCATGGTTTTGTGGGGTAGGAATTTGGGCAGGGCTCAGCTGGCAGATTCTTCTGCTGGACTTAGTATTGGAAAAAGTCCACTTGGTGATATTCACCTGCGGGCTGGTCTGATGTAAAGAGTCCAAAATGGCTTCATGCGTGTGTTTTGCACCTGAGTGGGGACAGCTGAGTGGCCAAATGCCGCTCTTGTTTCATGTGAATTGAGGTTTCTTCCAGCAGAACGGTCTGTCTTCTTACAAGGTGGCTCAGGGCTCCACCAGTGTTCCCAGAGACAGAAAGGAGAACTTGGCAGTCTCTTAAGCACAGTGTCAGTTGTGCATGTTCTATGATTCAATGCAGTCGCAGAGCCCATCAGATTTAAAAGCTTGCCTCATGATGGGATGTCACATGGTTTGTGGCCTTTTGCCTCTCGCAACAGTATAGGGAGCATTCAGTCCACATTATCATATTTTCTCAGTTTGCAATAAGTACCACTAAAAGCCTCTTAGGAAACTCTTTATATTTCACTACCTTGTGGATGAAGCTAAATGTTTCCCCTTGGATGCCTTCTTTAGCTCCTTTTCTTCTCTCCTTTCTAGGTCTTTCTACAGTACCTCAGGATCCTGGAACAGGTAGTCACTTGTTTCACACTAAAAATTAACTCCCTTCTTAGGGAACCATGATGCCTGACAGTAGGTTGCGTGCCCAGGATGAAACCGAGGGAAAGACTGGCTGCGTGTGAGACCCTTGCCTCTCTGGCCCCACACCAGTCCTAAGATAGCTGCTTCCCTAAGATACCACAACAGTGAGGGTCCTTGAATGGAGAAGCCCCTCTGTCCTCATCCCAATCTCTCTGAGGGACATGACATTGGTATTTCTGTCACTCTGCAAATGCTGACCTTTTGAAGCAGAGGAACAGATTGAGAAGGAAAATGCATATCTGCTCAGCCAGAGTTTGGAGGCGGGTAGTCACAGGCTTTAAGGGAATGTGGCTCAGTTTGTGGGAGCCTGCCTGCTTGGGATATAGAAGGCAACAGCATTTGAGTAGCTGTCCATCATCTGCTACTGGCAGAGCCCTCAGAAAGCCCTTTCCCCAGGGATTTCGGTGGTAACCTCCAAAAGCATCAGCAGAGAGCTATAAGACAACTGGGAGTGTCTCCCCTCCTCCCCTCCTCTTCTTCCCCCTCCCACTTCCCAGTCTCTCCTCTCCCTCTCCCATCGGCCCCTCCCTTTCTCTTCCTGCTTTCTCTCCCCATTGCTCCCTCCAATAGCTAGTAGCAGGGGAAAAAAAATCTAAAACCAGTGGGGTGCTGTGAGCAATGCAGCTTGGCCTGAGTGGGACACAGAAATCTTAAGCAGCTTCATAATGCCCAGACTAGGTCAATCGAGCAGACTGCGCTTTCAAATGTCCTCCAAAATGTGCTTCTTCCTGGCCCACTCCTTCTCCCTCTGCCTCCTGCTGCTTTCCAAAGAGATGCATGTGCCTGTGTGTTCACATGTCCTTTGTGCTTCCCTAAGACAGCAACGAATGGTAGGAGTTGGATTTCCCTGGGACCTTGGTTAGTGCTTGTGGATCCCAAAACCTGTCAGTTCCCCTCTCAGAGGCAGTACCAAGTAAAAGGAAATACCAATGACTCAGAGAAGGTCAAGGAGACGTCGTTCATTCACAGATCCCTTACTGGCCCGAGCTCAAGGAAGCTTCAAAACCTCCCTGACGTTTTTTGTTTCCCCTTCCACTTGACCCCAAAGTTGTTCTGGAACTCGCTTTCCAAGCCCTTCTAGATTGTCACCTGATGAGGACACACAACTTTAGAGTCTTGCTTTCCCAGTCTCTCGCTGCATGCATACATAGTCTCTCTTTTAGCCAGCAAGAATCTGTTCCTGGTTAAAGAACAGAAAAAATCTGGAGGGGCAGACAGTGAGCAGAGAGGACAAATACCACCTTTTCTTTGCGAGAGCTAACACAACTCTTTCTTTTAAAGAACTCATCATCATCTCCTGCCCAGTGAGGCACAGGAGGAGGGTGAAATACATTCAGACAGAGTGTGCCCTCCGCCTGACTAACCGCTGCCCAAGTCCACCAGCTGCTGGGGGTGGGCTGGTCGTCACTGGGATCCCATGGTTCACACGAGTGGCTACCTACTGACACTCTTCTCCTGTCATTGCAGGAGAAAACTCTTGTGGTGGAGTCATCTCGAGTCTCTCTGGCTCCTTCGCTAGTCCGGGGTATCCAGAAAGCTACCCGACCGACGTCCAATGTGTTTGGGAGATTCACGTGGATCGAAAATTCCGCATAGAACTCATGATTCCGAGTTTGAAGTAAGAGCATCCTTGTCATCAGAAGCTATCTGAATAAGCATTATGCTTTCTCAAGTCTTAGTGAAGCTATTTCTTCTTGGGGGGAAACATTTAGGGGCAGGACAAGAAGACCATACAATTCTGTCATGGTTACATGTTCAGCTGAAATCCACAAGGTCCCCAGTTCAAAACCAGCAGTGGCTCCGTGGGAGAAAAGTGGGGATTTCTCCTCCCATGAGCAGTCTCAGAGACTCGTGTGGGCAGTTCTACCCTGCCCTGGAGGGTCTCTATGAATTGGTATCAACTGGAGGTTGGTGATTTTGACCTCTGTTTTGCTTTGAAGTTGAAGTCTTGGTATATTTCATAGCACTGTGCAATGAGTTACTTCTAGGATGAAGAATTCAATATCTGGGGGCTTCCCCTGCCCCCTAACTAACTTGATTGAATCCTTATTTCTATCCTTATTTCTTTTAAGAATTTGCCAAAATCCTCCCGTTATATACTCAAACCAAAGCTGAACTCATGGCCATGGAGCAGAAACCAACCCATAATGACCCTAGAGGACAGGGTAGAAACCCCCGTCAACCCCGAGAGCATTCAAGACTGTCACTCCACGGGAGTAGAAAGCCTGGTGGTTTCAAACTGCTGACCTTGCCGCCCACCTCGTAACCTCGACACCACTAGGGTGCCTTCGCTCTGCACTGGGCACCAACATCCTTTATCTTTTCCAAAAGCATTCCCACTTTTTTACCTTCCTGACATCAAACGGTAACTGGCATGTGTACCATTGTCTGTGAACTTCGCATTCCTGAGAGGTAGATGCACTTGCCTCCCCAGACTAAGAAACCTGTGGCTCAGCGATGTCAACCAGCTTGCCTAAGGCTGATGGCAAAGCCCCCAGCAGTTCTTCATCAAACTGTGACTCTGCGAAAGGAAACCTTCACGAAGCCTTTCTTTCCATACAGGACACACCTCTTGTTGCAAACACAGCAGTAGTGTGGCATCCTGTACCCATTCAGCTTAGGGCATGCACTGAATTGTTGCTCAGTCATGACTATGCCAAGGACAAGCAGGTAGACATGCCCAAGGCCAAAGAAAGTCGTAGAACCATGATATCTCTGTTAATATCACAGCTCTCAGGGCACAGTGAGCCCAGGCAATGAGAACCCTGAACCCAGACCTCCAGAAGAGACCAGGTCCTGGATCAGCAGAAAGTCCAAACCAACCCTATACCATGATGCAGACCTCCTCATCTGGCTTAGAATTGCCCCATTGGGTTTTCTTGGCTATCGTATTTAGGTAAACTAAAGGAAGAGGCAGATAATACTGGATCTTTCTTCCACAGTGCCACTGGGTGTGGTTAAACAATCCATCTTCAGTAGGTAGTAAGTAGTGGGTTAGGGCAAATGGTCTTCACCATCCAGGGATCTCCCTTTACAGACTTTACAAGTGTCAACCAAGTGTCCTTCTATCTGCTACTGTATTTGTTTGTTTTTTAATTTTTAGGTTCTAACCCAGGGATAGAAAACACTGTGGATCATGGAGTAAGAAAAACTGGCATGATTTCTGTTGCATGCCGACCATCTAGGGTGATCTGATTTTCAAGTATTGATTTGTTGCAGTGTTCCTAAGTGTTTTCCAATAGTCTGTGTAGGTTGTAATCAGCCAGCACCACTGGGGTTTGTTTTTTGTTTTATTTGGGGGGGGGCATCACTGCCCTCTGATGGGAGTAGGAGGCCCAGTCTTGCTCCTGGAGAGCTGCTGCTGGATTTGAACCATCAACTCAGTGGACCGCAGTCCCGCATTCAACCACTATGCCACCAGGGCTCAGCCCTGCCACTGTGGGGGTTTTTGTTTGTTTGTTTGGGGGGGCATCACTGCCTCTGGTGGTCGTGGGTGCTACCCAGTGCTGCTCCTGAGAGCTGCTGCTGGATTTGAACCGCCAAGCCCACGGGCTGCAGTTCCGCACTTACGCCACCGGGGCTCAGCCCCCCACTGTGGTTTTTAAATTAAACTTGTAACCATAAGCCTCACCAGTTCCTTGAGTAAAAGAGTAATACCTGTTCTAAAAATGCAGCACCTGAGAAAGCTAATGCATCACTGATGTACAAACGTGCAATTCTAAACACAATCCCCAAATATGTCATTTCTGTGCTCATCACAAAGCTTCTCAGTTGGCACAAGTGCTAACCCAATGCTGGGTGGTTCTGACCCACCCAGCAGAACCTTGGAAGAAAGATCTGGAGATCTACTTCCATAAAGACAACAGCCAAGACTGGTACAGTCATACAATGGAATACTGCGCATCAATAAACAGCAATGGCATGTTTGCCCAACCCCTCAAGGCATGAACAAAATTAGAGATCATTATGCTTAGCAAAGGTAGTCAATCTCATAAAGATAAGTATTTCATGACACCATTATCATAAGGGAACATAAAGAAAAGAAAAAATGGTCTTCGTACCAAAGGATAAGACTTTAAAGACTACAAGGAGCCAGGGGAGGAGTGAGGAAAGGGAGAGGGAAGGGACCAGAAACAAGAGAGAGGGTGAAAGCGAGGGAGGGTAGGGGAAAAAACGCACTTAATGGGTGTTTGATATGACACTGATACTGATTTTTTTATCAGTTGATGGACTGTGCAACCACATAGAATGTGTCTTTCTTTGTAGCAGTTCTATTCTACAAATTATATTCCAATTATATAATTATATTCCACAAACCATGTGGGAGAAATATATTGTGTGAGTCTGGGTTAACTAGAGGAACAAATTCATGGACACTTGTGTGTGGATAAGATAGCTTTCTATCAAAGAGTCATTATACATTAAGAAAACATCCCAGCCCAGTCCAGATCAAATCCATAAGTCTGATATTAGCCTATATGTCTGATACCACTCCATAAATTCCTCTTCAGACTCA
>PVJH01017200.1:0-48422 GCA_004026705.1 Nesogale talazaci | reverse complement strand
CTGGAGAGAAATATTGAAAGTACCATGAACTGCTAAAGGGACAATATAATCTGTCTTAGAAGAAATACAGCCAGACTGCTCCTTGCAGGCAAAGATGACAGGACTTTGTCTTGTCATCTTTTTGGACATATTTTCAGAAAAAGCCAATCCCTGAAGAAGGGCATCACACTTGGTAAAGTGGTGGGGTAGTAAAAGAGCAAAAGGCCCTCCAGAAAAGGATTGATACCATGGCTACAACAATGAACTCAGGCTTTCAAACAACTGTAAGGCTTTAGACATGCTGTGCTTTGTTCTCTTGTGCAAAGGGGTGTCTCTATGGGTTGTAGCAGATTCCATAGAGCTTAACAATAGCCAGGCTTGGGGCCAACTGTGGAGCAGATCATCAATTGCTTAAAGGTTAGTTTAGGTTGAAGTTGAAGTTGAAGAAAGTGAGAGTCCATTGGAGTCAAAAAACGATGAATGAGTATCTCCTACTGATTTTCAAGAAGAAAATAAACACAGAACACCTGATGAACTGTAGGATAACATGAAGAACATAATATATGAAGAAAGCAAACTTAATTAAATAAGAGGAAAAAAGAAAAGATCAAAGTACATATCTGAAGACACTCTCAAAATAAGTACTTAAGACATATGGAAAAAATGAGCAAGTCAAAAACCTGAACAGAAAATTTCAAAGGACAGCTCAAGAAGACAAAGTCAAATATTACATTGAAATGTACAAAGATCTAGATTTAGAAAACCAAAGAGCACACTCAAATGAAAATAACCAAGAGAAAAATTCAAGTTGCTATATTGCAAGATTCTATTGGCAAAATATTGAATGATGCAGGAGGCATAAAAAACCCTAAGACCAGAAATAACTAGTTGATGTTCAACTATGTCAGCGGCGAGCATATGAGTAAGCACCAGGGATACTGAGGAAGAAATCCAAGCTGCTTTAGCCAAAAACAAGGCACCGAGGTTGATGAAAAACAAATTGAAATGGATCAACACACACATGGCAAACTGGAAGCACTCACTGATCTAGGAAAAGAAAAATGGAAGACAGCTACTTGGCCCACTGACTGGAAGAGGTCCATATTTGTACTCATTCCAAAGAAAGGTAGTTTTAACATGCTTTCATCAAACAGTTTCCAGAATTTTCAGAAGACCATGGCCACACAGAGTTCTCATTGGCTATCTCCAGATTGACAGACTAGACTCCACTCTTTTTTTTCCCTTTAATCCTTTTTTTTTTTAAGTCATTTTATTGGAGGTTCATACAACTCCTATTACAATCCATACATCCATCCATTGTCAAGAACTTTTGTACATTTTCAAAACATTTTCTTTCTACTTGAGGCCTTGGTATCAGCTCCTCAATTTCCCCCTCCCTTCCTTATGAACCCTTGATAATTTATAAGTTATCATTAATTGTTCATGTCTTACACTGACTGATCTCTCCCTTCACTCGCTTTTCTGTTTCAATCCCCCTGGGAAGGGGTTATACATAGATCATGGTGATTGGTTCCCTTTCTCTCCCACCTTACCCATACCCTGCTGGTATCGCTACTCTCATTATTGATTCTGTAGGGTTTATCTGTCCTGGATTCCCTGTATTTCCAGCTCTTATCTGTAGTAGTGTACATCCTCTGGTGTAGCCGGAATTGTAAAGTAGAACTGGGATCATGATAGTGGGAGGAGAAAGCATTAAAGAGCTAGAAGAAAGTTATATGTTTCATCAGTGCTATATTGCACCCTGACTGGCTAACCTCCTCCCCACGAGCCTTGTGTAAGTGGATGCCCCATTGCCTATAGATGAGCTCATAATGTGATCAGATTGTAAGCAGGACACCATTGACCGGGGGAGGGAAGGGGGCATTCTTGATGAAAAATTTGGTCTATATGAAGCAACAAAAATTTTCATAGAACACAAAGATAGTATTGTAATATATTTATTTTAATTTCAAAATGCCGAGGGACATTGTTAAATTGTTAAAAAGCAAGATATCTGGTCACCTTAGTTCTCCTCATTCACAATGATATGATTTTTTGTTCTTTGATGCCTATTACCTGATCCTTTTGATACCTCATGATCACATAGGCTGGTATGCTTCTTCCATGTGGACTTTTTTGCTTCTTAGCTAGATCACATCTTAATTATCTAAATCTTTAAGAAAACAGACTCTATGTATTTTGATAGCTGGGCACTATCAGCTTTCTTCACCACATTTGCTTATGCATCTGCTTTGTCTGTAGTGATTTTGTTGGAAGATGAACATCAAGGAGTGTCAGTTTAATAGAACAAAGTGTTCTTGCATTAAGGGAGTACTTGAGTAGAGACCCAATGTCAATCTGCTAACTTAATACTAAACCTATAAATATATGTGCATACTCTATGTACACGATTATAAGTCAAGGGTGTTTTTAGCACATTTTTTAATGTAGATTTTGGGGTAAAATTAAGTGCCTTGGCTGATGTTTGTGTCGACTTATACTTAAGTATTTATGTTAGATCTATTTCCCATCATCATATATAAATATGTTTACATATGTACATGCCTGTATTTAGACCTCTATGAATTGCACTTTGCCTCCCACTTTTCCCCTCTATTTCCTTTTACTTTCCTCTTGTCCCATTATCATGTTCAGTCTTCTTTTGAGTTTCACTAATTCCTCTCAGTTACATTGCCCTTGATGCTACACCCTCCTGACCATCAATTTTGGATCACTTGTTTCTCCCTTGTGCCTGGGATTGTTAACAGTCACTTTCTTTTCCCTGTCTCCCCTCTCCCATGTCACACTGGAACTGTTGGTTCCATTGTTTTCTTCTCCAGATTGTTTATCCCGCCACCCCTACACTCTTAATTCTCAAATTGACACCAGATTTGGTAACTACCACACTAATCAAATACATATTTATCATTTTAATTTATATAGTATTAAAGAATCCTGAAGTCTTTTAAAATGTTAAGATAAATTATTATTTTCCAAGAAAGGGATATACACAAAACAGCTTCTAAATTTTCTTAGCCATACAAAGCCTCCTTTATTTTCTCAAAATTCTTTCCTTCCTTCCAAAATTATGTTTTTAATTGGGAAGGGAATGTAATATATTATTTTTTATATTACATATTTGATAAATAAAAATTTTAAAGTTTTAAGAATATCTATCATCTACTTCATGTGGGAGATTGGGCAAAAGAAAACAGATTCTAATATAAATTTACAGATAGAGGAAACAGAAGCATAGTACATGAATACTTTTCATAATTTATGTGTTAATTTAATAAATAATGATTGAATATTTCCTTTTTTCCAGTCAGGTATATCTAAAGATTACACAAAAAGAAATCAAAGCAGTTTTAATATGAAGAATTTTAAGCTTTGAAGAATCTTGGCACCAAGACAGGTCATATTTGAATAAATCTTCCAGAAAGTAGGGAATATGAAAGTAAGTTTCTTATTTCTGGCAAGATTTGTCTCAGTTTCATAGACATGTCTTCTTAGTTGGTTATAGCTACAGCTGCATTTTTCAGTTACTTATGAGTTCTTTGACCCTAAATTGAGCCATTGTTTCCTTCTTGTATTCAAACATCTGAATTACTTAGAGGAGATTTGATTACATATAAATTGCTGTGCTCCAATTTAAACAGGAGTCATCAGGGAGTTGGCCTTTATTTGCATTTAACATGGTAATTAGGTAATGCCAATGGAATTAGCCTGGGAGTATGCCTTTAACCAGCCTTTCAAAATCATTAATTAAACTATGGGAGCCCTTAGAGATATAAAAACCCAAGATTTAAGAAATATTCTGGCTGGTAGCCGAAAGCAATGTGTGTGCATATTTGTATGAATGTGTGAAATGGGAGAAAAACTGGGAAAAAGCAAAAGAGGGATTTAACAGTTGACAGATTTGGTGAGGCGTATAGAGATTTTCATTATAGTCATTGTATTTTAGTGGTTTTGCTATTCTTTAATCGATATGAAGTAGTGCCCTGCCCATGACTTCAGCAACTCTGAAACTCATTTTTCAATATTATGTTCTTTTTCTATTTCCACAGGATCTTCTTATATACTCTAATTTACCAATGACGCTTTTTGCGTGTAGCCTCTCTCCACTGGGAAGTAGAAACCCTAGGGACAGTGGTTTAGTTTGTTTTTCTCTACTGGTCTTTTCTAATACCTTGTTCAAATATTCAAATCAGTGGAGCAGAGCTTTGGTGGCATGTGGGATTATGTGTTGTGTTGTTGACCACAAAGTTAGCAATTTGAGGGCTGAGCCCCGGTGATGTAGTTGTTGTGTGTGGGACTGCGGCCCACTGGGATGAAGTTCAATTCCAGCTCACAAGAGCAAAGGCTGGGCCTCCTACTCCCACCACCAGAGGGCAGTGATGCCTAAAAAACTAAAAAAGACAACTTAAAAAAAAGTTAGCAATTTAAATCACCAGCTACTCCAAGGGAGAAAGATTAGGCCTCTAATCCTTTAATGTTTCTGAGGCAGAAACAACTCTTTAATTAAATTATATACACCTTTAGAGATATAATATTACAATGTTTAAAAATAATCTCTCTATGGCTTAACTTTTTGTCTATTCATATTTGTATGGATATGTGCCATGACAGTGAGAGTAACTTAGTATAAGTTTTCTTCAAAGCTTACAAATATTAATGTGGTGACTATCACTGGGTATAAATGATTGTGTCTGGTTGAAATTATAAGCAAAATATTTTTATTGAGGCAAGAGGTTTGGTAATCACAAGAGTCAGAGGATTCTAAAAGAGGAGTTGCAGGGAGGCGATGAGCCAGTTAAATTTATTCTTCTTCATAGGTAGCAGTGAAATATGCTACTTTCCTCTAGTTCTCAAATGCTGCCTCACACCCACTTTCATGACCCCAATTCTACCACATAAATCCAGCTAGATCAGGAGATGTACAGTGAAGTTGGAAACATGGGAAATGTAGGATAGATGATCCATCAAGACCAGTGATAGGAATGACTAACACCAGGAGGGTGGAGGGAAAGAGGAATAGAAAGGGAGAACCAACTTCAGGGATCTACACATAGCCTCCTCTCTGGGGCACGGACAACAGGGAAGTGAGTGTTGGGACACATTGGACAGTGTACAGGATGAAAATAATGATAATTTGTTCATTACTAAGGGTTCAAGAGGGAGAAGGGTGGGGGGGAGGGAAACATAGGGAGCTGATCCTGGAGGCCTTAGGTGGAGGGAGGATGTTTTGAGAGTGATGATGGCAACAAGTGTGCAAATGTGGCCTGCATACAATTGATGTATGTATGGATCGTGATGGTAGTGGTATGAGCCCCCAATAAAATGATTCATTTAAAAAAGTAGGGAGGGAGAAGGAGGAGCTTAGACCAAGGGCTTAAGTGGAAAATATTTTGAAATGAATATGGTAATATGTATACAAACATGCTTGTTACAAATGATGTATTGAATGTTATAAGAGCTGTAAGAGCCCCAAATAAAATAATTGGGGAAAAAAGAGAAATGATTTGAGGTAAAGGAATTTATTTTTCTTAAGGAAAACAAGGAAATTTAAATAAAAGTCATGGATTGGCTAACATTTAGGCAATGTTACAAAATAGGATACTTCTCTCCATAAAATATTCTTGACCTTACCCTGAGGTGGAGGGAGAACAGGGCAAGGGGAGAGGAGGTTGGAAAAGTTGATACCAAGGCCTCAAGGGAAAAGGCGGATGATTGGAGAATGATGACGGCAGTGGGCGTGCGAATGTGCTTAGCACAGTTTATTTATTTATTTTTGGATAAACGATATACGAGCCCCTAATAAAATGATCTAAATTAAAAAAATAGTCTTGACCTGATCCTTGTACAACCATAGGTAGGGCATGTTTAATTCTGAAGTTTATCGGAAAACGTATCTGTTCTGAGATTTTTGTACCTGGTATCCTGAACAGGTTGTATCTCAAGCAAGCCAAATCTTTAAGCAAACAATGTCACATTCTTCTCTAAAATTATTTACCAAGTAATTTTCTCAAGTTACAGTGGAGAATTACAGAAATGACAGTTTCGGTCTTGCTGGACTGGTATTCTCAGCTGGGTAAGTTGACTTTCAGATTTTCTGATCACCCACAAAGGAGTAACTCACCTCAGCAAGAACTTTTCTCACTGGGTAGAAGTCTGTTTTTGAAGGCCTTTAACACACCAGATGTTGTAATCAGTCATCAAGACGCCATCAGATGTCAAATAGTGGCTTGAGAGAAACAGGAGCTAGTCTAAAATAAGAGGCCTGGCATAGCATGAGGAGGGGGATGAGTCAGTACTGAAAGGAAAAAGTCATATGAATCTAAGTACATAATTTCATTTTGTTTATTCTTCTTTATAGGCAGAGAATTAATAGTTTGTTTCAATGTATTGGAAATAATAAAAGATATCCCATTATTGAAAAACTGACTGAAGGGAACAGTTTAATGTATATAATTCATTTAAAGGAATGATTAAAAATTACAATAAAGTTTGGTGTATATATATGCACACACACATACATACAATATATACAATAAAGTTTGGCATATATATATACATATATATAACTAACTCTCAGCCATCAAGTCAGTGCTTACTCATAGTGACCCTACAGGACAGGGTAGAACTGCCCGGTGAGTTTCTGCCACTCTTTACAGGAGTGGATAGCCCCATCTTTCTCCTAAGGGATAGCTAGTATTTCAAACTGTTGGCTTTTCAGATCTCAACTCAATATGTAACTACTACAAAACCAGGGCTCTACAAGCATCTATGAAAGTACTCTATTAATGTCTAGATTCAGTGGAAAATTTCAACAATCAGATTGCTGGCACAAGCTACTGAATGAACTAGCAAGGAGATATGAGAGATAGACATAGAACAGTAAAAGAATACTTAAGCTTCACAGTATGAGAATAGAACTTCAAAATGTAAAACTAGTAAATATGATATAGCAAAATTCTCTGTTATTTTAATAGAAAAAAGATAGTATTTAAAAAGGTAAAATATGGAATAAATTAATAAGGAGAATGCTAGTACCCAAGAAAAAGTCAAAAAAATTCAGTAAGTTATATGAAGTCTTGTTCTGTGATTTTTCACTAACACTCTCACTGCCTTTGAATAGAGTTTGCATTTGAAGGAGACTGTAGGATAGGATAGAATTTTCCCAGTGGACTTCCAAGTTAAAGCTTTCCTGGAATAAAAAGCCTCACCTTCCTACCAAGAAGCACATGGTGGGTTTGAACCTGAAATCATGTTCTTAGCAGCTCAGTACAGAAAGCATTGCACCACCAGAGCATCTTTGAAATTGTGAGGGGAACTATTTAGTACCTATATCACTAGCTTGTGACCAGCAGAGCATTTGATCCCAGCTTAGTCCTTTGGAAGGTGGAACATTCCAGGAAGGGACATAGGTCTTCTTTAACTGAGAGAGATGGATTTGAATTTTAATTCCCTCTACTTGAGCTATCCCAGTTGTCAGTTGACTGTATTTGTGTTTTGCTGTGATGTTGAAAGCTATCACACCAATATTTCAAATACCAGCTGAATCAGCCAAACAGAAAATTTAGTGGAGCTTATGAATGAAGAATAGGCTAGGAAGAAAGAATAGGCCATGCTTTTTGAAATTTTAATTAGACACAGAAAATAGTATGATTACCAACAGAACACTGGTTGAATGCCAGAAAAGTATTCCCTCATGCGGAAAAGAACTCAAAATACAACAAGAAAGAACTGCATCTTCAAAGTACAGTCAACCTTAATGGCAAAGAAGTGGTTTAGCTTTCAGGAGGTCATTGTATGATTTAGTATGCTCAAAAAATAGCTAAGAAAATTCATTAATAATCAAAACATGAAATGTACAAAGTATGAATGCAAGAAAAATGGAAATAATAATAAATGAAATAGAATGTGTAAAGATCAATATCCTTGGGTTTTGTAAGCTAAAATAGATTGGTATTGGCCCTTTTGAATGAAAAAATCATATGGTTTACTATGACAGGAATGACAGATTCAGGAGGAATGGTGCCACATTCATGTCACAAAGAAAAGTTCAAGCTCTATCTTAAAGTACAATCCTGTCTGTGACAGAATGATTTAATTCAGGCTGGACTTTCTAGAGAAACAAAGGTGGTAACTTTATATATGTAGAAGATGTAAATTTTATCAAAGAAGCAGTCCAACCAATCAACTGAAGCCCATGGGTCAAATGATAGCTAGTGACCATTCCCACTAGTAGCCATTCCCAACTCACACAGCTGTCAGGTGATAAAGCAGGGAGGGTAAATGGGAAACTGGGAGATCATAGAGTAGTGGGTATAGAGTCATATGGATCAAAATTTGACAAGTATATGACAGGAAACCAACAGTTTTCAGGTAAGGCAGAACATTTGGACTGCTGACAGGCTTCATGACAGACATAGGATCCAAGAAAACTACAGGAGGACAAAAAAGAAAGGTCACTCATCCAGATGACCTCTTGTAAACACTGCACACCCAAAAGAGATTTCATTAGACTATTTCACAATTAAGAAACTGGATTCCACTCATCTCTTCTAAGTGCACAAAGTTGGCGACCAACCTATTCAACACAGTCTACTCCTTGTCAATATGGTATTTTTACACAAAAATAATTTAACAATATGTGTTCTCTGAAAAATGGCCATAATAAAATTATACCTTATGAGATACAAGTAACTCATGTATAAATAAAAAGACACTAACCACTTTGTATTTTACATTTTATCAATGAACAAAGCAAAAATATCTGATGCCTAACAATTTCAGTCCTGTGACCAATCATGTACACCTCACTCCTACATTTGTATCAACTTCTTTCACCAACCTTTTTTTCTCAAATCCACCAGGAAAAGAAAAATCTAATAAGAGTTTTCCCTTGTACTATTTATTTGAAGCTAAAGACATCCGTGAAAATTATACGACAGCCACTTCATGCCTTCATATTCTCCCATTTTGGATATACAATTTCTAAATTGCCCACGCTGATCAAACCAATGCTGTAAGGAGACAAATATGTTCTTTGATGTAAAAGTTTTGATTAAATTTGGAACTTGAAGTCTCTACCTTTTTAAGCAAAGTACAGCCCAGAGTGGGCCATCCATCAAGTTTTCAAGGAGGTACACTAGCACCCCGAGTCAATATCTTCCCCTTTTCAGTCAGTTAGAGCCTTGGTTGCACTGTGGTTATGAGGTCGGTCTGCATTCAAAACTGCCAGCCACACTCTTGGAGAAGTAGGGGGCTTTCTACCCCCGTAAACAGTTACAGCCTCATAGGGGCAGATCTATCCTATCTTGTAGGGTCACTAAGACCCAGAACCAAATCGATGGTAGTGATATCTGCTCCCTTTCATGCAGCTGAGTACTGGCCAACTCTTTTTAGTCATTCCAAGCCACCCCATTGGGTACCAAGTTCAAGTTTACACAAGTTCAAGTTCTGAGTTTACACACAGCTCCTTCCACTTGAGCCCCTCTGGCTCTTTCACATATTCTATCATTTTAGCACCCCTTGGATAGTTTGTACCATTATCTCAGATTCCACACAATTCTTTAAGCTTCAGAGTAGCCAGAACTCTTCCTCCCCTCTCATCTCTAGTCCCTGTGGACCACGTCTGTGGTGCCAGTGGCCAGACTCAGTCTCTCTCTTCAATTTTCCCCACTTTTGCTCAATATGTGAATCAAAGTAGTTATCTTTTCAGCTTACCAAACTTTTTGAGAATGGTTTTAAATATCCAATTCTAGAAGAGATGTCCTCTGATAGGCACATACTTTTCAGTCTAGGAGTGTCCTCAGGAAGTGTTTGCATTGCTTCCAGTTCAAAAAGCCAGATTTTGCCCCCCAGTCTCTCAAGAGTTCTGGATGGATCTGCATTTCTTTCCAAATGCAAAAATCCTGACTATCAGGCTCTGGGTGATACTCAGACAAACTCTTTACTCTCTACATTGCCTGTCTTAAGACAAAGCATTTTTCTTCTTGGCAATTTCAGCTGCTCTTTCACCAAATATAATTCTAACAACTGAAGGCAGACTTACAAGCTTTATCTAACCTAATTTTCAATATTCATTCTGTTCACGTTGTATTTATAATACTCTAAACTCAAATCCAAACTTGTCATTCTACTCATAGGTGGAAGAAATCAGTATAATTCTACTATAGCCAGCTAAACAAATAATTCTTACCACAACCCTTCTAAAACATTCAAGGGCTCTCAAATAGAAAGTAAATGTTTAGAAAATAATGATGGCAACATATGTACAAAAACCCTTGATACAATTTATATGTGGATTGTTATAAAAGCCCCCAGTAAATCTGCTCCAGAAGTTTAAAACACACACATACACACACACACACACACACACACACACATATATATATATATATTCAAGTTCAATATTCTCTTCTCTAGATCATCCCATTCATGTACTTGTGGCCTCATGCTACTCCAGAATGCATCCAGCAGGCCAGGTTTCTATCAGGAATGCTGTTTAAATAGCCCTCTCTTGTCAAGGGAAACGCCCAAAGCAGCTTTCTCATTTGTCTGGGGTTCAAACCATCAGTCAAAAGTTGCCCTTCTATGCCCTTTCTATCTTTTTCTCACAAAGTTCCATGTTTCCTTGAAATTGGAGTCATATCCCAACTCCAACTGATTGTCATAAGGCAGAGGGCAGACACGTCTCTCTCTGCCATCTTTATGATTTGTTTCTCTAGAACCCCACTATCTTTGGACCAGTTTGTGTTAGACTGGGTTTTCTAGAGAACCAAAGCCAGTAACTCTCATATATGCATAGGAAATAAATTTATATCAAGAAATACATTTATTTCTATATTGTAGCTCACTGTACGCAGACAGGTTAATCTAGACTGGCTCCTTTTAGGGAGTCAAATTCTGGGCCAAGAGGTTTTTCCCAACTCACAGAGTGGCTAAGCTGAAGAGTCAAAGGTCAGGCAGCAGTAGGGCAGGACAGAAGGGCACAGTTCAGTGGCGCCCATGGCTATGGCAGCAACAGCTGCAGGGGCTGCTCATGCAGCATCTAAAGTGACTGCCCTCGCTAGTTATGGGGGGCAAGGGCAGGCAGCAGACTGTCGCTATGGCAATGGCTCGTGTGAGGTCCACACCAACAATAGCAAAGAGAGTGAGTATGTCTTACAGGATTCACTTATACCTCCAACAGGTATCCAACCCCCCAAGGAGGGTCCATCAGGTTGGGACCTGATTGAGAGGTTAAATTACCACACAGTCCCATCAGGGAATCAAGTTGACATACAACCTAACTATCACAATGCCTATTTACATTTAAGGAGCTACAGTTAATACAACACCATGCAAAGGTACACACCAACCACTAAAGCCAAAAATGAAATTGAAGAATTCTACCAATTTCTTCAGTTTCAAATTGGTCAAACATACAACCAAGATGTCGCCATTACTACAAGAGCTTGGAATTTAAAGATTGCAAACAAAGCACAGGGAAAGTACTTGGAGCATAAGAAATTGATGATAAAGACAAAACTAAAGGTTGTATGACAGATTTTACAACATGCATGATTCATTCCTTGCAAATATATTTGTTCTCCAGCATCAGCAGCTACTCTATATAAAGATCTCACTAAATAGACTACGTACACAGGAATCCAATTTACTACACCTGTGGGAAAAGTCTGTGGAGGAGCATAATGCTGTGGTTGTTTTTGGATTCCAGCAACTCTGTTCTGACTCACACCAACACAACACACAATAGAAACACCACCCAGTATACCTCATTCTGAGTGTTGTCACTATATTTGAGTCAATTATTGTAATCACCGGATCAATCTGTCTCCTTGCAGGTCCTCCAGTTTTTCACCGCCATTCTGTTTTATCAAACATGTTGCTTTCTCCGGGCACTGGTTTCTCCTGACAACATGTCCAAGTATGTAACACAAAGTCTCACCATCCTTACCTCTAAGAAGCACTCTGACCAGACTTCTTCCAAGACAGAGTGGCTTGTTCTTCTAGCAGTCCGTGGGGCTTTGAATTTTCTCATCCAGTGCCATAATACAAATGCATTGACTCTTTTTCAGTCGTCTTTACTCCATGTCCAACTTTCACATGTATATGAAGTGACTGAAAAGGCAATTGCTTGGGTCAGGTGCATCGTAATCCTCAAATTAACAACCCTGCTTTGCCACGCTCTAAAAAGGTCCTGGGTGCTATTCACCCTATGCATCTCATCTTTTGGTCTTTTGACTGCTGCCTCTATGAAAAATGATTGTAGATACAAGCTGCACAAAATTCATGCTACTTTCAGCCTTGTTTCCATTATCATGATGGAGCCCATTGGTAAGGTTGTAGGTAGAAGCATAGTAGCAATAGCCAAAACAAAGTCTGAAGCCAATTTAGGAAGATATTATCAGTTGTTAACATGTTAAGTTCAGATTAAAACCAAAGAAAATTAAAACAAGCCCAAAAGAACCAAAACCCAGATTCCAGTATAGCTCATTTGAATTTAGAGAACATCTCAGATCAAATATGATGCTGATGGCCTGACAAGGTATGGAAAGACATCAAGATTAGCATAAAGGAAGAGAGAAAAAAGTCAACACAAAGAGAACAAGAAAGAAAAAGCATAGGTGGGTGTTAAGATCAGTGAAACTTGAACTTGAATGTAGTATAATGAAAAAGTCTGAAAAAAATAATAAAGTGAATGATCAGAAAATTTGAACAAGAAATTCAGGAAGACCAAGTAAAGTACTATGATAAAATATGAAAAGACCTGGAGTGAGAAACTCCAAAAGGAAGAATACATTTGGCAGCTCTCATGCTGACAGAACTGAGGACAAATTTAAGCCTCAAAATGCAATTTTGAAGAATCCTATGGGGAAATTATTGAATGATGCAGGAAGCATCAAAAGAACATGGAAAGAATACACACAGTTACTGTACCAAAACACAAAACAAAATGGAAACTGGTCATCATTCGTTGATTTCAAAAGTTAATTTCAAGGCAGCCAGACCAATTAAGTTTATGACGGCTGTTGTGGGGATCCTAAATAGCAATCTTGATAGATTTTCTCGAAGATACAGAACAGTCACAGAACTGTCAAGTTTTATCAAAACTGAAAATGGCTGTGTTAGTCTGGGTAGACTAGAGGAACAAATTCAAGGACACGCATATTGACATAAGAAAAGGGTTTATATACAAAAGGAATGGGACATGGAGAAAGCATCCCAGCCCAGTCCAGTTCAAAGTCATAAGTCCGAAATTAACCCATATGCCTGAATCAGTCTATAAAGTCTTCTTCTGATTTAAGAAGTCACACAGTGCAGAATCACGGTGCTGGCAGGGCACCCCGCCTCCAGGGCTCAGGGTCCATCAACAGCAGAAGCAACTCATCGCTGGCAGAGGTCTCCATCTGGTCGCCCCAGCTTCAGAGGTCTGGCCCCATCAGGGCAAAGCTAAGTAGTCTCTCCGCCGGCTACTCCAGCTTCTCCAGTGCTGCCAGCTTGTCTTGTCCATGATTAATTGTCTCAGAAACTAACTCCCAACAACTGGGGGAGATAGCTTCTCATCTTCATGAGGGAAATATCGCGAGTCTCAGGTGAAAGCCATGCCCACATAGAGGCATCATTGGCTACTGCATGGCTATCTCCAGATTAACAGGCTAGAATCGACCCCTACATTTTAATCATAAAATTAACATAAGCACATGACTGCCGCAAAGGCTTTTGTGAGAAAAAAGCTAGTAGTATTATTCTGAGGAATTTTTTTTGCCCCAAGTATGGAAATCTACTTGCTCATTCTTCAAGGGTAGGCTTTCCTATGAAAATTTCATTTGGAAACCTTACCCAAACCACCCTCCAGCACTCTCCTGTGCCTTCAGATTTATTTCTGTTCCCCAATCTCGAAGAGCAATGAAAGGAATACTATCTGAGTACCTCAAAGAAGCTAATGCTGCTGATTACAAGGCTGTAAATAAAAGGATGCAGAATTTTTTAAGGGAGGGTTACAAAAAAATAGAAAAACCTACTGTTGGTGTGTCTATTTTGATGCATAGTGATCCAATTAGGATTTCAGAGACTGAAAATCTTTACACAGACAGACTCATTTTTCTCCCATGGAGTGGATGGTCAGTATGAATCACCAACCTTGCAGTTAGTAGTTTAGTTTTGAGTGCTGCTCCACCCAGGTGGAGGATATGTAGATGAACAATAGCTTTACCTTTGAATATGTGTAGTTACTATACATGTATATCAAGGGTGTGACTTACTCTCATACATAAAAATATAGGAAAATTATTTGCCAAAAATTTAAATAATTAGTTCATGGTACAAGCATAAAAAAACAAAGAAAAATGTACCAGCTTTTTTTAGTTTAAGAAACAGTTAACTACAATATTACATTACTAGGTATAAAGTATTATTTTAAATATATGCAATTAATATTGCAAAAAAGAAGTTGGTCATTAGATAATATGCAAAGACATAAAAAGCAAAACCTTCATACTTACATAAATGTATAGTTTCTTAGATAGAAATCAAACAGGAACTTCCCTACAAAAGTCTTTAGTACTACACTACTAAAAAGAAAAGCTTGGTGAAGGTAATAAACCAATTATCAGTTCCAAATCATAGTCACCCTTTATGTGTCAAACTAGAACTGTGATCCATGTGATTTTCAGTGGCTGATTTCCTCATGACTGAAACTTTTCTTCTGAATAGTCTATAACCTCCAACCTCTCAATGACCAGCCAAGTGGATTAGCAACTTGCACTCTTCAGGGAGAAAAACATATAATTTACCCCTGGTAGCATAGTGCTTAGATGTTGGGCTGCTAATCCCAAATCCTGAAGTTCAAAACCATCAGCTGTTCTTGGGAGAGAAATGGGGTTTTCTATTCAAGTAAAGAGCTACAATCTAGGAAAAGTCACAGGGAAGATCAACCCTGTCCCATAGAGTCACTATGCGTCCACATCAATTCGTTGGCAGACCACAGAGTTGGTAGGAGTTGAAATCAACTTAATAGCAGTGAATTGGCTTTTAAGTTTTTTTATGTAAAAATAATATGACTAAAAAGAAACTGGGAGTAGAAATGGGAAAAAGAATAAAAATTAGACTAAGTTCTATAAGTATTCCCTAGGTATATAATGAAATGTCTTGAAATGATCCATCAAGAAGTGAAAACGTAGGAGGAATCACACCGGAACTGAGCTGTATCTCTAAATTCAGTGAAATAGTTTCATAAGCAAGTGTGAAAACAAGGTTTCCTGGCTGTGGCCACACTGCCGCTATTGGTGATAGGTGATATCCCGTCTATTCAGACTCACGGCTACCCTATGGACAGCAGAACAAACACCAGCCTGTCAGTCATGCACCTTCCTCACCATTTTTATATTTGAGCACATGGTTGTCACCTTTGTGCGCATCCAGCTTGTTGAGTGTCTTCCTCTTTTTTCAGCCCCTCGGCTTTACCAGGCAGGAGTTCCTCCTCCAACCTCTCTAAGCACTCGTTTCTCGTGCCATGCCCAAACTATAGGAGTATATGAGATGAAGTCTTGCCATCTTTTCCTCTCAGGAGCATGCTGACTGTACTTCTCCCAAGACAGGTCAGTGGGTGCTTTTGAAAGTCGATGGTGCTTGCCATATGCTTGGTCTACATCATTATTCAAATGCATCTGTTTTTCTTTGTTTCTTCCTTATTCAACTTCCAATTTCCACATGCAAATGAGTTGAAAACACCATGGCTAGTGTCAGGAATGCTTCTCAAAGTAAGACCCTTGCTTTCATCACTGCAAAGAAGTCTTCTGCAGATTAACTGATTGAAATGTTGGCTCTCTTGATTGTGTAATTTAAGCAATAGTAAACATTTGACAACTTCAATCTTTCTTTTTCCATTTATCACGATGTTACTAATTGGTCCAGTTGTGAAGATTTTGATTTCCTGTTCACTGAGTTGTAATCCATATTCATCGCTGCAAGTCTTAATGTTGATCAGCAAGTGCTTCAATCCTCATCACTTTTGGCATGCAAGGTGGTGTCATCTGTATATCAAAGGTGGTTAATAAGCTTTCCTCCACTCTTGATACCATATGCTTCTTTATATGATATATCTTCTCTAATTGTTTGCTCAGCATACAAATTGAATAATATTGAGAGGACACAACTGTGACACAAAATTTGTCTTATACTCTTTCCTTGTGTTATTAGAACAACCCTCTTGCCCCATGTACAAGTTCCCACATGAGTGCAAGGATGTCTTCATGAATTCCCATTTTCCACACAGTCAAATGGAGCACTTTAAAATTTCAAGGTGATAGCCAGTGTGTGATGGCTATCCATTCTAATGTGTGAAGAGAGCATTTATCCACCATTTATAAAGATACTGTAAGAATAATTATCATAAGAAAATGGAACCAATCTTATGAATGTAGTTTATAAAGTCCTCACTGCGTGAAAATATAATCCAACAATAAAATTAATTACTATCATTATTTTCAAGTTGTTCTAGGTGGAAATGATGAAAACTCACTACTGGATTCAGAGAATTTGTCATATCTTGCCAAGCCTGTCTCTTGGCTAACTCTATTTTCCTGTTTCACCACACAATTCTTACTGACGTCATTTTGATCTTGCCTCAAGAAGCTAATTACCAATCCCAGGAAATTCATAACAGTGGTCTTTACCTTTATTCTTATCAGTGGTAATTCAAGAAGTTTGCTGTCCTCCAAGCATTCATCATAAAAGCCTACATACCTGTACATAAATTTGCAGTAGACCCCTCTTAGAGAGCAAGGCTACCACTCTGCTCTCTGACACTGTAATCAACTCGTGCTGTTCTCTGGCCATTTTCTTTATATTCGTACCAAACTGAAGGAAGAGTAAAACCTAAAGCCAAATTCATGGTTGTTGAGTTGATGACGACACACAGCAACTCCATAACAGAATTGATATCTAGGTTTTCGAAGGCTACCAATCATTATCTTGTCAAAGAGGTGGTGGGTTTCAGCCACCAATTTTTCTAGGGACTTACTGTCCCAACAAGACTCCCTGAAGAAAGGGGAGACAGGTCTAAAATCATGGATTTTTATTAGAAAGAATTAGTCATAGCATTGGGTGGGACAAAATGGACTCTTGAATTACTGTAACCAACCCCCAGTCTTCTATTGTTAACAATAGGGGTGCTAGCATGCTGCAGAAAGACCCTAGATTACTGAGCACAAGGTCAGTTTAAGGCCACCAGCCACCCCACACGATAAAATCTCAGCTTTCTTCCCCATTAAATATTTGTTTTCTTGGTAACCTAGCTCTAGTAGGTGTCTATGAACTGAATATCCTCAATGTCAGTAGGCTTGGTTTTGGTGTGGGATTCCTTTCCAATTCTCAGTGCAGGAAAGGAGGAATTTCTTTACAACTATTGCAAACCTGGCTTGGTGTGAGATTAAGGATAGCTGTTGACATTGACCTACATTTATACAATTTGATTAAACATAGAGAACATTGGAGATCTGGTGGTACAGTCGGTCATCAGTTAGTCACCTATTGCATGCAGCATCAGATCCCCACCCCCACCCCCGGGGGCTCAACGGGACAAGGATGAAGCTTTCTGCTCCCAGGAAGAACGAACGCCTCAGCGGCCAGCAGGAGCAGTTCCACTCCACCCTGGAAGACTGCTGTGAGTTAGAATCCACTCGCTGGTAGTAAGATGGATAGCATTAGTTCCATATCTGTGGGGTGAATGTGTAGCAAGGAGAATGACATTGAAAGATTCTAGAAATTGGCCTACCCCAATCAATTTCTCCTTCAGATCTTGACTAATGGTTACACTTCTTACTCAGAAAATGCATTATTTTACACCAATCAGAATAAGGAATAACCTGTACCTTCTTAATCACACACACAAAGACATTTTAAAAGTCTTTTTATATTGTGGGCCATGCTTCATATATCTCTCCTTTTTCTGATACTTAAAAAAAGAAGAGGTGTTTCTTATAATTAGGTAACCACTTTGGTTGAGTTGATTCAGATGTGCAGAATGCCAGTAGAAGAAAGAAGAACCGGTCCACAGAGTTTTCGAGCAGTAAATCTAAAGGAAGCAGACTTACACTGACTCATCTTTCTCTAGGGGCTTGGCTACTGAGTTCTAACTGTGAAACTTTCAGCCCAATACTTAACCCACTACCGCCACCAGGAAGAGATGAATTAAAAAAAATCACAGGGTATGCTCATATTGGAGCTGAGCATTGTCTCTTAAAACTCCTAATACACTATCTTGAACTTATTATAATACTACTGTCAAAGAAATCATACCTTTATTAAGAATCATGTAGACTTTGTTATTTGAAAGTTGAGAAGTTAGTCTGACACAGTTTTATAGATGCCATCCAAAGGTACAGAGATGCCTAGATGGTAGTCATGGGGCATAATTACATTGGAAATAGAAACAGCCAGAATAGCAGCTTTTGCTTGTGTTGGCTTTCTTAGCCCCAACTCCTGAAGTTAACCAAGGCCAGGTGAAGTTTCCATGTGTTTTTTTAAAAAAAAAAACTCAAAGATGATACAATGGTTACTAAATATTTATGCATTTTATTTTCATTTATGCATTTTATTATAGTGACAACCATTATCTCTAACTGTAATTAGCTGTAATAAAACGTGTGTTTTTGTGTTCTGGAAAGAAAGAGTCTCTCTCATCTAGAACTCTTTGTTGTTGCTGTTGTTGTTGTTGTTTTACTTTTGTTATATAAACATCTTTCAAAGAATAATTTTTATACGTGTCAGTAAGTGTCTCTACTTGCAGGACATTCAAAAACATAGAGACTGGAGATGATTCCCAACTTGTTCTCTCTAAAAATGTTTGGCAAGATTATCCCTCTCCATTAAAATGCCAATTTTTATATCAATAATTTTAGACACATAAAACATCACATTTCTTCAAATATCTCGTTATCTTAAAATTTGAAAGATAGCGTATGTGACGCAGATCATGTTGGTGTTAGGTGCGATCCAGTTGATTCTGACTCACAGCTCTCCCGTGTAGGACAGAAGGAAACACTGCCCGGTCCTTGGAGCTCATCACAATTGTTAAGCAGTCCCTGTGCCATTCCATCTCTTTGAGGATCTTCCGATTTTTCTCTGCTCTTCCACTTTATCAAGCATGATGCTCAACGGAGGGACTGATCACTCTTGAAAAAAATGTTTAAAGTACGTGAGACAAGTCTCACCATCTTCCCTTCTAAGGAACCTTCTGGCTGTACCTCTTCTAAGAAAGATTTGATTGTTCTTTTGCCAGTCCATGACTCTCGACATTCTAGACTAGCGTCGTAATTCAGATGCGTGAATTCTCCGGTTGTCTTCTTTCCTGACCCTCTAGGACAGACTAGAACTGCCCCTGCAGGATTTTGAGATTTTGCTTTCAAACTACTTACATTGCATCTGGCAACCCACCAGAGATGCTCTGGAGAAAATCAGTCTTTATAACTCAGAAGAAACCAACTCTCACTCAGGAAAATCTGTATACCGTCTGGAACAAGCTTGTTTGGCATCACTCAAACATACAATGTAAAAATACATGTCATTTATTATAAAATGACAGATCAAGAGTATTTTTTCATCTGCCACTGATATCTCAGAATTCAGCTCATGGTACTACATGATGTTACTTAGCAACAAGGCTCAACAATATGTGACTTCCAAAGAGAAGCCAAAGTATCAGATTGGAGTGGCTCAATAAGAATTATTTACAAAAATATCAATTATTTGCTAAGCTATAAGAACAGCATTTATTTCTCACTGTGGAAGCAATTTTCTGATTTAAGTGTTCACAACTTCTGCCTGAGTGAGAAGCGACAAAGGAAAGGGCAGCCATGATTTTGGAAGAAATCCAGTTGAATTCATGGGAATCCATTGATATTCCTCCTTTTGTAAATAATATTTCTGTAAATCTGGCCTATGACCGACAAATAGCCACTTAGAAGATGCTTCAAATTTTAATATCACTTGACCATTTTATCTGGTCTGCTCTTCCCATAGTAACAGAGTTAACTTACCATGCTTTCGAAGTAGCTTTCTAAAGAGACAACTGTTTACAAGCGATACAATGAGTTATGATATCCCATTGCTGTTTCAAAAATTTTTTTTCAGAACAAAGTGAAAGAAGCTGAATTTGTAGAAGGAAAGACAAGGTAGAGGGTGGAATAGAGGGAATATAGAAAGCTAAAAAATGTTAAAATGCACATATTGCTAATTATTATGGTGTCGATGGGATTTATCAAATTAGAATATAATTTTCTAGGATGTATGTAGATTCTGCTCCCAAATAATATTTCCTTGGATGTTTACAACACTTCACTTTTGAAAGAATGAGGGGAAAATGCAGTTTATATACTATACATAGGGGTGAAATCTTACTAATGGAAACGTGAAATGTTGAGACTTCTAAGCCTTCCTGAATCTACTTCCTTTTCTCCCAGGACCTTCCCTCCCCTGATTTATCACTCAGATTTGAATTTGTACACCAAGCTCTTCATATTACTTGATGTGTTGAACTCATCTTTCAGGGCTTCTCCTCCTCCTCCTCCTCTGATGATATATATATATATATATATACACACACACACACACACACACACATGTATATGGCATCATTGCCCTCTGGTGGTCATGAGAGCTACCCAGCCTTGCTACTGGAGAGCCACTGCTGGATTTGAACCGCCAAGCTCGTGGGCCGCAGTCCCGCACTCAACCACTATGCCACCGGGGCTCAGCCCTCCTCTGATATATATTTATTTCTATTTCTGAATTTCTAACCTTAGACTTTTATCAAATACATGCACGTGCATATTCAGAGTATTACAAAAATGTGATATAGAATCTCAAGGAAGTGCTCTTCATCATATTATTATATTTCTGTATCAAGACAAAAGCTCTTCTAATAACTTTCTTATGTTTTGTGAGATAGAGTAGGAGGCATGTAATCAAATCAAGCAAGCATAAAAACTGAATAAATTATTGTTATTTAATGCATCAGCATGCTGGCAATTTGTGGTAAAGAACTAGGTAAATAGTGATGTCTGCCAGACCAAATTAATGAGTCTTAATACAGTAAATGAGAAATATGTGTCTCAGTCATTTATTACTGCATAATAAATATGCAAAAATATACTGGCCTACAAGGGTTACCACTTTACTGATTCATAGTTCTGCAATTTGAGCTAAGTGTTTGAGAAATTCTTCTATTGAAGTCTTCTGGAATTACATTTATGGGTGACATCAGCTAGTAATTCAACCGGGGCTAGGTGATCTAAAAAAATTCATCACAGAACTGGTATTTGTGGCTACAGGTTATCCATTGTTCGGTTTCCACCATTTCTACTGCTACTCTATTTTGCTTCACCTGTGCTCTCCTCCTACTCTGAGGTGGACACTGTGTTACAGTAGAAGAGTTTCAGGAAAGGTGGAAATTTCTAGGTTTCTTGTGGCCCAGACTGAGATGTTACACAAAGTCATTTTTCCTCATATTCTTGGAAAATCATAGGAATCTGAGAAGCAGAAAATTGATATTTAATTTTAATAATAAAATCAGTAAATCACATTGCAATAGGGCATGTGTATAAAGATGAGAATTACTGTGGTAATCACAATAAATAATCTATCATAAATAATCTATCATAATCTATTATTAAAAATCTACCCTGCATGCTTTATTGTGTATATTTTCATCAGTGTGAAATTTTAAAAATAATTTTATCCTAAAAATTAGTGTGCTATTGTTAAAACTTAGAGCTGGATTGATCAGATACACACATATTCTTCCACAATTAGGGAATGTTTTGAATTGCATTCTCTTTTTAACCTAGAGTAAACTATTTCATTGTACATTACCCTATAAAAGACAACACAGAATTTAGAACTATCCAAATATTTTTAGTCTTGAAATCCATATTTCCCAAGAGTGAAGGCCCATCTTTCTCTAATGGGGAGTTGACAGATTTGGTGTAGATAAAGAATATTGGATATGCCAGGAACTGAAGAAGACCTATGTCTTCTGTCTGAAATTGAGCAAGCATGTAATCAAGATGCATTGATAATTATTGGTGATTGGCATTCAAAGTTGGGGGGGCAGAGAGAGGGATAAATATTAGTTGGAAAATATGATCTTGATGATAGCAACCAAGATGGAATTTGCATAATAGAACTTTGCAAGACCTATGACATCTTCATTTCAAATATCAGTTGTCCATACAACACAAAAACGAGACTTCTCTAGATGGAATATGTGGAAATCGAATTAACCACATTTGTGGAAAGGGACAATGCTCAATATCAGCAGCTCAAATCAGGACAGGGCCAACTGCAAAGCAGGCTATCAATCACTCATATCTAAGTTCAGGTTGAAACTGAAGAAAATTGCATCATACTCATGAGAGCTAAAATAATACTTGAATTTTGAAAACATCTTAAAGATGGGGAGAATAGGGAGTTAAGAACAATGAACTCAAGAATAAATGATCTGAAATTGAGTGTGGGGATGAGTGCACAACCCCTCTCAATAGGATGGAGCAAGTAAATACTATGATACATGAAGTATATGCTAAGCAAACTTAAAAAAATAAAGATATGAACAAATGGGGGAAAAGATGGAAAGAATACAGAGTCACTGTATCAAAAAGAACTACTCAAAATACTACCCCCCCAATTTTAAATGGAAGAATATGATCAATCAGCAATAGTATCAAAGGGAGAATTGCAGCTGCATTGAAAGCACTAGCCATGAGTAAATCTACAAGAATTGATGGGGTGTCAATTGACATGTTTCAACAAACTAATGAAGCTCTGGAAATAGTTATCAATGCTAAGATATTTGAAAGCTAACTCCTTTGCCAACTGCCTGGAAGAGAACCATTGTTGTATCCATTCCCAAGAAAGATGATCCAACAAAACATTCAATTCATAGAATCATTTGATTAATATTTCATGCAAGTAAAATATTGCTGAAGACCTTTCAAGATTGTTTGCAGTAGTACATTTCTAGGGAGCTGCCAGATGTTAAGATTGGATTCAGAAGAGGATCTGGAACAATCAATAATTGCTGCTATCAGATGGATCTTGAATGAATAGAAGAAAGATGTTTACTTGTTTTTTTATTACCTCTGTGAAGGCATTAGACTGTGTGAATCATAACAAACTAAAAAAACACTTGAGAAAATTGAAATTCCAAACTATTAATACTTGTGAGAAAAATGAAATTCCACACATTATATTGTGCTCATGCAGAACCTGTACATGGATCTTGAGGAAGTTGTGTGAACAGAACAAGAAAATACTACATGGTTTAAAATCAGTACATGTTTTAGGAAGCAAAGTTCTATCTCAACATATTAATTTAAGCTGTATGCTAAGTGGATACTCAGAGAAACTGGATTATATGAAGAAGAAAGAGATATTAGGATCGCAAAATGGCATATTTTCAATCTGCAATATAAAAATGACACAATCTTACTTGATAAATTTGCTGATGAAGATCAAAGATCTCAACCTTCAGTCTGGGTTACAATTCAATGTATAGAAAACCAAAATCCTCACAACTGTATCTATAAGTAACATCGTGATAAACAGAGAAAACCTTGAAGCTATCAAGGATTATGTCTTGCTTGGATCTATGATCTATTGTTATGGAGCAGCAGTCAAAAGACCAAATGGCACAATTCATTGGGTAAGTCTGTGGGGCAAGACCTCTTTAAAGCTTTACTTTTAGGATTAAAGTGAGTCTGGCTGAAGCATGATATTTTCAATTGCATTGTATGCATGTAGAAATTGGGGATTGAACAAGAAAATATTAATTATAATGTTGGAGAAGAAAGCACTATAGACTGTCAAAGGAATCAACAAATAGGCCTTGGAATTAGTAAAGCCAGAGACTCCTTAGAAGCCAGGATGGTGAGACAGGCTCAGAAACTTTGGACATGTCATCAGCAGAGCCCTGTCCTTGGAGAAAGACAGTATATCTGGTAAAGTTGAAGGATGTTGTTCACAAATGGCCTTCACGTTTGCATTCTGCAATGTGTACTGAACTTATTTGCTTTCCTTTTGGTTCAATGATATTCAAGAAGGGACTGGGTTTACTTTCCTCCTGATGTTGCCACCAGGTCTTTGATTATCTTTCACCCATCTGAAATGGCAACTTGAGAATATGTTTGGGAGAAGTTTCACCACTTCTCTTTTGCAGGTTACACCTTTTTGACTATTTCAGATCTTGTGATTAAAGAATTTGTCCAGTCATTGCCCCCTTTTTGGATAAGATTGTGATTGTTAGATTGTTTCACTTAAATGGTGTCTTTGATGGCTCAAATTAAACTGCTTCAATTTTAGTAAGAACATAAGTAGTTAAGTGTTATACCCTAAGATCATTTATGTCACACATTTTAGTGATGGCTTGGGAAAACCTGCTTGAAACAAAATTACATTTTCTGGAAGAGTAAAGCATTAACCAATCAACTCTCCTGAACAAGTTTGAGCTTGTTGATCAGGTTAGACAAGTCAAGTAGTAGGAAGGTGACGCTAAGAGAAGTTCCAGTGTATGGCACACTGCCAAGGAAAGCAAAAACCGAGGAACTAAAATTGCAGACACCCTTGTTGCTATGGATTGGTGATGTCAAAATAGTGGGGAGCACGGATATAAGTCATGAACTGGGTACTGATACAACAACTGCTAACAACAATACTAACTACAGCTCACAAAAGAATTGTTGACATCTCTGAAACTTTGTCAAAAGTTAACACCCAAAGACCAAAACAAATCTCAGAACAGTTGTCAACAGTGTAAAACCAATAAACAGAGAGAAGCTAAGTTGGTTTAAGGGGAAAATTCTCCCCCGGATGTTTTTGAAGGTACAGAAAATAAGCAAAACCTATTTTCCCCAACTTACTACCAAACTGCTTCCTGTTTCAGAGTTTTAGACATTCCAAGCTTTAATTCCAAAATGTGGTGTCAGTGCTTGTGAATGCAGAAGCAGATGAAGAATGAGTTGCTCAGAAAGTATCTTTAGAGAACTAAAAATAATTTAAATAAAGAAATGGCCTACCAAGTCCTGAAAGAAAAAAGAGGTTAAACTACTTAAGATCTACTTTGTACAATTTTATGAAATATTTGTGGCTGTGCTGCCTGTTGCTTCCATTTCAAATCTAGAGGAGAGGATAGAGGAAAGTATAAAGAAGAGCATCAACAACACAATGGTTTTATTAGTAACCACTGATTAAATAATTCTGTCATGGGGCTGAGCCCCAGTGGTGTAAGTGGTTGAGTGCGGGACTGCGGCTTGCAGGTTGGCAGTTCAAATCCAGCGGCGGTTCTCAGGAGCAGTGCTAGGTAGCGACCACGACCACCAGAGGGCAGCGATGCCTGCTACCCCCCAAAAAAATAATTCTGTTACATTGGTTTCATTCTTTGATCATTTTTGCTTTGTTAAAATACATATAGACAACTAATTCTCATGATATATGTGACTAAAAACATAAACAGAACAGAATTGATCATTTACTGTTGAAGAAACACTGCAAAGTGTTTTTTTAAACTTTTTGAATTATGCTAAGAATCACATCAACCACACACTTGGTCCTATAAAAAAGCATTTTAGAATTCTTGTTCCATAATTTTTCTTGTTATTCTCCCGACCATTGAATTATGAATTTTGTTTTATTCAATAGTTACTGATTTAGTGAATTCAGTGTGCCTGAAGCTTTTATACTTGAGGAAACAGCAGTGAGTAAATACGTTTACATTGAGGACTTTTCTAATGAGGTGAATTTTTTTTTTTGCAGGAAAGAGGGAAACAACATGGTCTATAAATATATAAACAAATAGTAAAGAAACCTAGTCTTCAAAAGGGCTAGGGAAAGAAAAGAGTGCTATAACTGGATGAACAGAGAAACTAAAATTATATGTAAAATAACATCTAGATGAAAAATGATTCTATGATGTGACAATTAGGGGGAGTATTCATTTAGATATGGGTTTATGGATGACAAGGAGGAATAAATGCTCAAGGACAAAGGAAGAAGAAACGAATGTGGCTTCCATTGCAAAGAGTCCTCCAGAAAGGCAGGGGTTAATAATAGTGGAGTTGTAGCTCAGGCAAGGAATTTGGAAGTGTGGTGATAAGACGTAAAGATATTAAATAAAGGATGACATGACTGATTTACAACCTTAAAGCGTTCTTTAGCATCTGTGTGAATTGTCAGCCAAGTGTTAACATTTTTAAATCATGGAAAAGTATAGAGATGGTCACTTTTTCTAAGTGACTTACTCATTCTCTCTGCCAAAGACAAATTGCTCAGCGAGCAAGGGAGGCATCACAGGCTTTCTTGTGCTGGTTTCCTGATCTATAGTTAATAATTTCACATCTTTGTTGCGTCTTAGAGTTTAAATCTTGAGCACCCCAGTTTGCAGAAGCCTATGGATGATGGTGATATTCTCGAATCCTTTTACAGAGAGTCCACTCAAAATAGGTTAAGCCTCTACTGAGTTCTTTCTGATCATTAACCAGGAAATAGGTCATCTCACCCTCAGGGAGATTGCTTTAGTTTACTCTGACACATCTCCAGCTAGCCCAGGAAAGGGCACTCTCTCTTAAGAATTTGCACATCCTGTCCTTGATGCACATCTCCGTGCTAGAGATAGAGCCCCGAATAGCTTGATTGAAAGGTCCAAGACCAGTCTGGTACATTCTCCTGTACATGTCCCAATCCTCGTTTCAATCCCACATCTGTAGTCCCACATATATCTGTGACGTATTGATTCACCACCAATCATGAATTTATGACTGTTTCCTCTGCCCCAGTCCGTACTTACCCAGCAGCCGGACTGTGACCCCTTAGATGCCATTATGACTCCCCTTGTCCAGATATTGTGTCCGAGTCTTTGTGCTGTTATCATCCCTTGTAAGGCTTCATAACCATTCTCCTTGGTATATTTCAGACGGGGGTCACTTATCTACATGAAAATAATTGTAGTGAAAATATGTGAAAGTGTCCTCTACAAATTAGCAAAGGAGAACAAGTACACCTCTGTTTCCTTGCTTACTGACTTCTCTGTCATAGGCAGTAATGGTAACTTCAAAAGAGATTTTACTTCAGTTGGACAGTGCTGTGGGGTTGGGAGAGAGATGAGTGCCAGTAATATCAAGAAGCAGAATATGATGAAAAAATATGAACCTGTTTACTCTATATTAGGTTATTAGGTATTCTCAATGCTACTCTTAATTACTTAAAACAAGAATTTTGAGACAAGCACTGCACTCATTGCTGAAGACACAATGGGAGCTAATTGAAACACTTGTTGTTGTTCTCCTAGATATTCCTTTTTTAGGAGGGGCACAACCATTGATTATGTGATCTCATGAAAGTTATATAATGACCAACCAAAAAGGTGTTCTAAAGGAAAGAAAGGGTCCTATCTGAGCATATAACAAAGAATCCCAGTAGAAATATAAAATTACTGAAGGTTTACGTGGGCTCTGGTTAAAAGAATGAGTATCAGAAAATGGATGCTATTCATTTTAATTAAAATAAGAAACCATCTAACATATTGTTGCATAAGCGGGGAATGATTAGAGTTTTAAAATGAAAACTCACTCTGGCTTAGGACACATTAAGAGATCCCGTAAGGTATAACAATAGTTAAGAATAGAGGGAGGAGCTCTGGGGGATTCTGGTTTATGCCTCAGGCTGCTTATAGGGAGGTCAACACTTGAAATGAACCATTTGCTCCACAGAAAAAAAGGTTAAGTTTTCTGCTCCGGTAAAGATTTACAGTCTGCACATTTGCACATTTGCCGCCATCATCATTTTCAAAGCATTCTCTTCCCACTTGAGCCCCTGGTATCAGCTCTCTGTTTCTTTCACTTTCCTCCATGACCCACACTCCCTCAAGAACCCTTGATAAGTTATAGATTACTTTTTCCACATCTTAAAGCATCCTCCTTCACCCCTCATGCACTTTTCCATTATTCATCACTCTGGAAGAGGGCTCTAGATTGATCCTTGTGAACAATTCTCCCTTTCTCCCTCACCCTCCGCTAATCCTCCTGGCATCTCTACACTCTCTGTTGTCCATGAGGGGTTTATCTATCCTGGATTTCCTGTGTTGTGGGCTCTTAGGTGCAACAATGTTCATGTGCTGGTGTGGCAGCCATGTGCTTATGTTAATTTCATGATTGAGATGTAGGGGTGAAGTCTAGCCTGTTAATCTGGAGATAGCCATTGAGTAGCCAATGAGGCCTCTGTGTGGGCATGGCTTTCCCCTGAGACTTCTGGGAAATCTTGTGATAGTTTCCTCATGAAGATGAGAAGCTATCTTCCCCAGTGGTTGGGAGTTAGTCTGAGAGACGATGAATCACACACAAGACAAGATGGCCGCGTCTAAGGAGCCGGAGAATCCACATGGCTTTGCCCTGATGGACAAGCTAGAGAAGCCTCGTGGGGACCCCTGCCAGCAATGAGTTGCTTCTGCCACCACTGGATGCTGTTAATGGACCCTGGTTCCTGGAAATGAGGAGCCATCGGGAGATCCCAGCCAGTGCTGGGACTCTGCACCTACCGACCTGTGACTTCGTGAGTCTGAAGGAGACTTTATAGACTGACATCGTGCATATGGGTTAATATCAGACTTATGACTTTGTACTGGACTGAATTGGGATGCTTTCTTAATGTCCTATTTCTTTTATATATAAACATTTTCCTTATATCCATATGTGTGCCTATGAAATTTGTTCCTCTAGTCTACCCAGACTAATACATTATGGTACCTTAGAAGTGGTGTACTAGAAGATCAAATCATAAAAGTGGAAAATAGATGCTTGTTTGACTTTTGCTTCATGATACTGTTACTTCTTTGGTTAGTCAGAAGTCAGATATATCCTTACAGTTTACTGAGTTATTTTCTGGAAGCAATATGGGAGATTGAAGTTTTGATTATTTTGTTTGGATGCTGTCTTTGGTTGTTCCTATATAAAATGAATACTGTTAATGTAAACCTTGAGCTAAAGGGTAAAAACTGCCTTTTAAAAGCAATAAAGAGCTAGAGGAAATTTGTGTGTTTCATCGGTGCTGTTTTGCCCCTTGACTGGCTCACCTCTCCCCTGTGGCCCCTCTGTGGGGAGATGTCCAATTGTCTACAGATGGGCACTGTGTCTCCACTCCATGACTCCTCCCCATTCTCCTTGGTTATGGTTTTTATGAATTGTGATGAGATTTAAGAGTCCCCAATAAAAGTATTTAAAAATGAAGAAATATTCTAAAACTGATTGTGATTATGATTGCACAACTTTTCTTGATATAATGAAACTATGGAACTATATTATATGTGAATTACATGTATACAATTAAAGAAAACTTGAAAAATTTTTAAAAGTTTCCACTTCTTCACATTCTCACTTGTACTTGCTATTTGCCATTGTAAGTTAATAATAACTATCTTAGTGGCTACAAAGCACAATTTCTTTGGGATTTGATTGGCTTTGCTATGATAACTAAAGATGTTACTTGTCTTTTCATGTGTTTATTGACCAAGTGTATATCTTTTATAGATAAATGTCTTTTAAAAAATTTGCAGTCTGATAAATCCTAAAGAATAGTTTTACTTTTATAGGATCACTGTGCAACAGAAATGACTTAATAGCTAAGTTTTTGTGTGGCTTTTTTCTGATGGGGGGGGGGTTCCCCATAAAAATAGGGTAAAAAGTAAAGATGAAGAGAAAAACAAATTCCATGAAGCAAAGATAAAGCTAAGAGGTCTTGGTGATAGATTAGATTTGAAGAGTGAGTGATAAGAATATGAGATAAAGAATATATTTTCCTCACAGCAAAACTAGTAACCAGATGGATGGGCAGCACATTTGTACTGTTTTTCCATATTATTTAAGTCCCACGTCATGAGTACGGTGCCCATGATATATGTCTGCAGATAGAATAGTCAGTTGCCTTATAGTAAAGGAGCATGGAGCTTGGAATATGAACCAAACCAACGGGGTGTGTGTGTGTGTGTGTGTGTGTGTGTGTGTGTGTGTGGAGAAGTGAAGGGAGATGTTACCTCATCCTTTAAGATTGTTTGCTTGAAACACACTGCATAATAGCCTTGGTAAAGAGCAGGCAGGGTCTTGCATTCTTCGCATACCCAGCAAGAACTTACAGGAATTCTCAGGGGTAGGTACAGATCGCATCTTCCAACATGTTCCAGAATATCAAGCTAACTGCGCTTAGGGGGAAATAACACAAAGGTAAAGCAAAATGGTGATCACGGCTAATCTAGTTTAAAAATGCATGGCTGGTATGGTGGCACCTGAAAATATGTTAAACCCATTACAATCAAATTGAATCCAAATTACAAAAATCCTCGAGAACAGAGCAGAATTGTCCCCCAAGAGCTCCAAGGCTGTAAGCCTTATGGAAGCAGAATCCCACAGCTATTTTCTGCTGAGGGACTGGGAAGTTTGAGCTGCTGACTTGGATTGAGTCACGAAGCTCTTAACCACTCCTCCAGCTGGACCCCTTGAGATTGGTATGGGAAAGGCTGCTATTCGCAGGGAAATGGGTTGTTTGGTGTTGCTGTTCTGCTAGAACTTTGCCTATAAAAACCAGACTTTGTACTTTTTAAGTCAATTCACAGTGTAGAGCAGCCCCAAAGAATTTCCAGGAGCATCTGGGCAGTTTGAAACTACCAATGTGCTCGACCGGAGAAAGATAAGGCTTTCTATCTCCATAAAGATTTATAGTCTCAGAAACCTGGACGAGCACTTCTGCTTTGCCCTACAGGGTCACGATAAGTAGGGTCAGGCTCAATGGAAGTGAGTATGAGGTTCTTTATGGAAGCCGACTGCCCCATCTTCCTCCTGCACAGCAGCTGGCAGGTTTCAGCTGACAATTTCAGGGCTAAAATTTGAAATGATACTTGAAGGTGGGGTATTGAAAAGAGGGACATTCTTTTTTCTGTAAATTTTGAGTATGTTTAAATGCTGATAGAAAATTATCAATTGAGAGATTCCACGGGCATAAGATCATACATGCTAAGTTGGCATTCATCTTGTTTAAAACATCATTTTTAGAATTTAGATTATAAGAATCAAATAACAAAGATTGGAACATTTTGAACCCCTTTTCAGTAGGACGATGGTCGACATGTCTTTTTTTGGAGTCAGTCATATTAAGACCATTTTTGATATGTTCATTATTGTAAAATCTTCAAAAAGGTTAGAAAGCAGAAATAATAACATTTGAAAATCTATTTCTTGGGGGCGGGGGCATCACTGCCTTCCGGTGGTCCTGGGTGCTACCCAGCACTGCTCCTGAGAGCCACTGCTGGATTTGAACCGCCAAGCCCAGGGGCTGCAGTCCCGCACTCAACCACTTACACCACTGGGGCTCAGCCTGAAAGTCTCTTTTAGTCAAAGGGAAATTTCATTTGTTTATAAGATTTTTTTTGATACTATTTTTTCTCAACTAAGTGGAAAATAATTCAGAGCAGGGAATATATTTTCTGAAGTAGTCTAGGGCAGATTGTAAGATCAGAAAGTGTAAGCAATGAGTCCTCAGATTTTAAGGGGAAAAAATCCATAACCACTATGATCTTATATTTTCTCCTGTGCACATAAAAAATTCTATTAGATAATCTCCAAAAATGATTAAGAAAATATCTTCAAAATCATGTCTGTAAGTATAAATGTTCCTTCCTGTATAAATTGCATTTGAAATACAATTCAGATTTTGTGGTTGAGGACTCATTTAATGATACAAATAACCACCGCCACCGCAGTTATTTGTGATACTATCACAGCAAACTTTTGAGATCAATATAATGTTGTCCTTCTTAAATTTTCTCTTTTGTCTACGCAATTTCCCTGATGCATTTGTGTGTGTGTGTGTGTGTGTGTGTGCCTAAGAATCCACCGAGGGTTCTATTTAACACCGAGGAGAAGCTGCTCATCAATGTGGAACCAGCTACCATTAAAGGAGTTCATATCTTCAGCCCTAGTGAGGCAGGACTTCCAGTGGCACACTGTGATTAATATCCCTTCAGGTGAATGTGTGCGTAAGACATCTCCTCACTCTTATTTCTTTGAGGAACACTAGCTAAGCAGTCTTTGAGACATGACTCTTTGACCACTCTGTGGCTGCAGACATCAGATGTTTTTACTTAAAGCAAAATGAGTGTGTGAGTCAAAGGGCTCCAACCTGTGAACAGAGAAATATTTCAGGAACTCCGAAAAAAGGCCCCTTCAGAACAGTGGAGCAGAGACTCCATCTGAACCCATGGAGAAGAAACACTGATAAAAGTTGTCAAAGTAATTTCAGGTTCTTTTTAATTTTTCAGAATTTACATGTCTGATGAAAGCAATACTCAATTCTAATAGGAAATTTCACAAATAAGTATGTTGATTCCTTGGCCTTTTCTGTAAAACATATCAGGACTGGCAATGCAGGTCAGAGTTTATCAAATACCAAATGGTTCAGTCATGTGAAAAAACAAAAACAAAAAGCCTCTCACAAAGAACAGGGATAGCAGGGATAGCAGTCTAGTTTTACAGTCGAACCATGTGTGTACCCAGACCTTCAAAACAGCCTCTGGGTATCATAGTACTGGAAATGTGGTGTCGTTTCTCTTTCAAAATAAACAAAGCATAAAAAGTCAATTTATTTACAAAAACAAATTCATCTTAACTCTTCATGTATATAAGTGAAATATTGAATGATGGCATATCTTTCAAAAAATTACAGCTTTGATATAAGAACCTACAATACTGAGAGGCCTTCTTTTCCTAGGAGTTAATTTTATGTTGGTTATTATTATTTAAACACAATTCAGTATATTAACAACCAGATATGTAATTACATACACACATACACAATATAATTTTATCATCCTTATTAACTTGTTTTAATTGTATGCATTTGGGTATAAATAACTACCTAGAAACATCCAAGTATTGCCGCCCACATGCCCACCCAGCAGTAGCTAGGTTTTGGGAGCGCCTGGTGATATAAAGGTTACATGTTGGGCTTTAACAGGTTTGTTAGCAGTTCGGAATACCAGCAGCGCCACAGAAGAAAGAGTGTGCTTACTCATAAAAGTCTCAAAAACCCACAGTCATTTCACTATGAGTCAGCATTCACTCTATGGCAGTGAGAGGTTTGAGGAGCCAGAAGAGAAATAAATAATGTTTTAAGTAAAATAGAACTAAGCTATTTTGAGAAAAGTGGTTGGCAGGGGGAGGTTGTGGAGAACTCTCAGTTCAGTTATCCTAGACAATACATTCAGTGTATTTTCTGAAATTTATGGTAACCATATATATCTTAGATTAAGGATCCTCGATGATACAAAATGGAACGTGCTCAACTGCAAGTTCAAACCCTCTCTATAGGAGTGTTCAGCCACTCTACGGGAGAAAGAGGCAGCAGTTTGCTTCTCTGAAGATTCATAACTTGGATTTATAGTGGTGATGATTATTCAGCTCTTCTCATTATAACTGAACTATTGACTTGGATGGTTAGTAAATTATGTGCCAATAAAATTATTTTAAAACCACTTATAACTTGGAAATCCTATGAGGAAGTTCTACTCTGGCTGACAGAGATGCTACGGGTCAGAATGACTTGACAGTAGTGGTCTGGGTATTGGGTCACTTTATATGTTACATTCAGAGATTAAACAAGTGCATATATTATGAGTTTTTTCCCAGCAGCTCTGAACATTCCCAATTTAAATTTTTTAAAGTTATGTGGAAGGACATTGTTTATATTTATTAAACCGTTACTTAATGCTACTTTTAGTACCATGGACTTTATAATTAACTATTCTTGTTGATGCTGTGGATAGACTCCATATTCTTCTGAGTATACTGAAAGAACACTTGTAATTCAATCCTGTCAGGATCTGCATAATGCTTGTTTGGGCAATGTTCAACCCCATAAATAACCATAGTTTCAATCAAAATAAAGTCTAATAGATTAAAATTTTGAGATACATACAGTAGTAGATAATATTAGATGGTCATAATTTTGTAGCACATACAAAATATGAGTATTATTATTATTCTATAACCATGATGTCATTATGCTAAAGGCAGTTTAGTGCATAGGAAAGAGTTTGATTTTACATAAAAGGCGCACTATATCATATGTCTTGAGACAAACAATATATATTGTGCACGGGGCAAACATTTGGCTAATGGGTGCCAAATACGAAGTGTACAGCTGTTCAACTTACGCACACATTAAAATTAAAGACAGACTTTAAAAACCGGACTGATTTTTAATCCATGGAATGCCTGAATGTGTTACATTATTTATTCAATATCCAAATCACATAATAGCCTCCTTTGAAGTATGCAACATAGACATTTAACTATATAAAGATTATGAAGACACAACAGCAATTTTAATATAATTAAGAAGGGTATATACTCCTGATTAACTTTTTAATTTTTCTTGATGGTAGCCAATCTTTCATGTTTCACCAATACAACAAAAATAATGAGGAACAGTTTAAAATCATTTTATAACCTTAATATCAGTATGCTAGCACTAAATATTGAAAGTACTATGGAGTACCAGAACAAGTAAATCTGTCTTGGATGAAGTGCAACCATAATACCCATGCCATCACATATGACAAGATTTTGGACATGTTTTCAAGAAATATTAGTCCATGGAAAAGGACATTTTTGGTAAAGGGTCAGTGAAAAAGAGAAAAGGTTTCAACAAGGTGGATGAAGATAAAGGCTGAAACAGTGGGCTCAAAGATAGCAGTCTGAGAATGTCTCCGTGCCAGACAGCTCTTCATTCTGGTGCACAGAAGGACAGTCTGAGTGGCAGCAAGCTCAGTAAAATATAACCAAAGCATAAGGAAATTTCTAACATGAAGAGAAATCAGATGCCTGCCTTTTGGGGGCAATATGCACACATTTCCATTGGATGAATTTGGTTAACAAGTTGTAATGAGAAACTAGAAATTAGGAGCCATGATAGAGCTGGGGTCAGTTTCAAAATCATCCAAAATAGTGAAAATTTAAGCAGTGCCAGAGAAAAATCAAATCAGTAAGGGAAAATGTCATGGTAGAAAACACTGAGTCCATGCCTCAAGCTTAGAAAGCATCATGTAGTGCATCAGGCAAACTGTATGTCAGAAAATGGTTGCAATTTGGGGCATTTCAAATTTCCCAAAGAAATCTCTGGATTAATCAAAGTCTAGTTGGACAAGATTAATCAAAGTTATGTTTATCTCTTTTTTTAAAGTATAGATGCAGCCTACATGAACCACATTTCTCATGTCCTGAGACCATAAGAACTAGATGATGCCCAACTACAATAACTGAACATGCTAACTTTGGGACAAAGAAGGAGGTGTTCTCAAAAAAAATTTTAAATCATTTTATTAGGGGCTCATACAACTCTTATCACAGCCCATATATGCATTGATCATGTCAAGCACATTTGTACATTTGTTGCCATCATCATTTTCAAAACATTTTCTTTCTACTCGAGCCCTTGATATCAACTTCTCTATTTTTCTCTCTTCTACACCCTCCCTCATCAATTTTAAAATTATTATTTTTTTCATGTGTTACACTGGCCATTGTCTCCCTCCACCCACTTTTCTGTTGTTTGTCCTCCTGGGGGGGAGGGTTATATATAGATCATTGTGTTTGGTTCTCCCTTTCTCCCCCCATCTTCTCCTTACCCTGCTGGGCTACCCTCATTATTGGTCCTGAAGGTTTATCTTTCCTGAATTCCCTGTGTTTCCAGCTCTTACCTGTACCCATGTACATACCATATATAAGGTAGAGTTGGGGGTCATGATAGTAGGGGGGAGGAAACATTAAAAACTAGAGGAAAGTGGTATGTTTCATTGGTGCTATATTGCACACTGACTGGTTTGTCTCCTCCCCAAGATGCTTTTGTAAGTTGTAACCCAACTGCCAACAGATGGGCTGTGGTTCTCCTCTCTGCAATCCTCCTAATTCACAATGATGTAATTTTTTTGTTCTGGGTCTTTGATGCCTGATACCTGTTCCCATTGACATCTCATGATTGCACAGACTGGTGTGCTTCTTCCATGTGGGATTTGTTGCTTCTCAACTTGGTGGCCACTTGTTTATCTTCAAGACTTTAAAATCCCAGATGCAATATCTTTTGATAGCCTGGCACCAGCAGCATTCTTTGCTTATGCATCCACTTTGTCGTCAGTGATGGTCTCAAGTAATTTTTTATGGAAGCATACTGTTAAATTGTTCTCACTTTTGCTTATTAGTTAACTGTTTTATGTATTACATCACCCAAACCCCAGAAATTCTATAATTCCCTAAAAAGATAAAAAGAAAGACTTAAAATTGGCTGGCTTTATTTTAATTTTTTCATGTAAGTGCTGTACTGAAGTTTATAGACAATGCTTACTAACTACACAGTAGTATAAATTAATGAGCTTGTAAAAAACTTTTAACATTGGATCAAATACCATCTGGTTATGCTACTAGAGTTCATACATATTCTAACAGTGGTGCTCATTCTCAAAATGCCCTTGAAATATCTTTTGTGACATATCCTTTTGGATATTTTGAGGAGTGACAAACATCTTTCTGAAGATGTGCTTAATCTTTTACAAAACATATTTTATTTGTAAAAAAGTCAACAATAATTCCTTAAGTATCTACATCTTTATCCTTTTAATGTTTAAATATCTATTTTGATAATTCCAGACCTGGCTTCACAGACATACTCCTGAAAAGTGTTTTTCCTTGCCCTCTGCTTTAGGCTAGTTATGTGAGACTCTCAAGGGTCCGGGGCTACACACTAGTATGTTTAAAATGCCCCCCTCCTTAGGCAACTCTTGTGGCAACCAGTTCTAAGAATCACTGAGTTATACAATGTTGTGCTTATAGCCTCAGGGCAGTGATATTGCGAGACTGAGAAACATAATTTTGAGTCCATTAGTATCTTTGTATTTCATTCTTAATGAAAGGGCACTTGAAGTTTTAAAAAGGAAAAACTTCCTCTAGCCTGTGAAAATTCAGAAGAGATGAAGTGGTACAAGAAAGGAAGGATTAAAAAAGAAGTTACTAGGGGATCTATGTCAGAAACAAAAGACATTGTGAGTAATATTGATCCAGCATCAAAGAACAGTCTAGTCACTTATATCTATCTTAGAAAGGATCCACAGTGTATGTAAGTGAATATCTTTAATCACATTAGCTATTTTGTCCCCTTGCGTGCATTGACAAATTTTCTTCTATGGAGCCCTACAGTTCTGGAAACTAGCACCTGGATCGAAGTCAGTTTACCTATCTCTCTCTCTCTCTCTCTCTCTCTCTCTCTCTCTCAATATAAAACTTGCAGTTTCTACTCACAAGCCCTGGGGATGAGAATGTAATAATCTTTTCCTTCAGAATTACTTATGTCAAATCACCAAAATAAGGATACTGGGGAAAGAGAGAGAGAGAGAGAGAGTCAAAATTGCAATGCTGAGAACACACAGGGAAGATGTTCCTCTTTGTCATTTTTCTTTGATATGTATAGCTAAACTCTACAATTATTTAGAGTTTGTATTACAATAGATTATCTCATTTTACAGATGATAAAGCACAGGAGAATCATCAGAAATCATCCTTAGTAACACAACAAAACAAATCCCTGAACCTATTCATTAGCCTATGAAATATCTCCCATTTGGAGCTTGAGTTTTTTTTTTAAATCATTTTATTAGGGGCTCATACAACTTTTATTACAATCCATACATCCATCCATGTGCCAAGTATATTTGTGCATTTTTTTCCATCATCGTTATCAAAACATTTGTTTTCTACTTGAACCCTTGGTATCAGCTCCTCATTTTTTCCCTGAGTTTTTCAGGCTCCAGAATCAGAGTTGCACTGCCAGGTAATAGCTGCATGCAGATCACTCTGAAACCCTCAGGAAAAAAAACTATGGGACTATCACTTTTTTCCTTTTAAAAATGTTTATGAGATCCTCTATAACATCTTTTGCTAGTCTCATTGTAAAAATAATGTTTATGGTGAATGAATACACTTTTAGTAAATAGCTTCTGTGGCTATCAGATATCTGTTTTTCTTCTGCATTTAATCACCTTGGAGGAAAGAAATGATGGCAAACAGATTTCACTGTCTTAAACAATATTTGTGAAAGAAACACTTTCGACCAAGAGAATCTAACTCAAAAACTAATCTCCTGGTCACTAGGCAGGTGGTGTAATTATTTGGATATTCTTTTTGTTTTTTACATGAATCAGCATTTATTTTTTCTTCCTTGACTGGATTTTTTCTACATAGTCCTAAAATTACATCATAGTCTCTTAACACAGTGAGTGAGCATCAGGCCCAAATTATATCTGAGGTTAACCAGGCTCAAGTAGTCTTGTGCTGGTGATATTAAAAATAGATGATTTTATTTTCTATCCTTAAGAGTCCAGTAACCTTTTAGTAGAGTGTGGGTTTATGCAGCTCTATTTCGAGCAACTTACATTATTATGTGATTTTATAAATGAAATCCATTCTAAGGCGTCTGCGAAACTTGCTATCTAGAATTAAAGTGTTAAGTCTCTGAACTTAATTTCTAAGTGAATTGGCATTACAAAAAAGTCAAACCAAACTCATTGCTGTAATATCAATTTCTGTTAATAATGAAGCTATAAGACAAATAGAAATATTCCTTTTAAATTTCCAAAACTCATAATCCTTTCAGAAGCAGACAGCCTTCTCTTTCCTCCACCAAGCAATTGGAGGATTCAAACTACTGGCTTTGGAGTAAGTAACTCCATATGTAATATACTACACCACCTAAGACTAATCTTTGCCATGTCGATATTTTTTTATGATTTTGGTGCTATAACTAAATTTGAATATCACTTCAGTTTATGTCTGTTTTCAAAATGAGTTCAAATTCTGACAGCAGAAACAATACCATGAGAAAAAAAAGCATCTAATTTAATAGTAATATTTGACCTCTGAAGCATTCAAGGTTCTTATGTCGTCTCTTCTTCTTCTGACCACGGCAGCGTGATTTCATTTTGCCATTCTGCCTTCAAGTACAGTGAGGAGCCAGCATTCTTGCAATGAAGTCGACTGCTTCATATAGACCTTTGAGTCGTAGTTTTCCATTCTGTGAGGTACTGTAAATCCTAGCCTCAGGGCTATGTATTTGGGGTGTCGGTGGTGTCGTTGGGCTGCTAACAGCAAGGTGAGCAGTTCAAAACCACCAGTCGTGGCACATGAGAAAGATGAGGCATTCTCATCCCGTACAGATTCCCAGTCTCAGAAACCCACAGCAGAATTTCTACTTTGTCCTATAAGATGAGTAGGAAATAACAAGAATTTTTTTTGTTTGTTTTAAAGTATTCCCTTCAAAGTAAAGCTAATAACTTTCACTTAAGGAAGGAATTTGCGAAGCGGGAGTGACAGAATTGACTGAGACTAGAGCTTCCCACAAAACATGTACAGAAGTGATCAGCATGTCTTCTACATCAATTTTTGACACCAGAAGGCAAAAACATATCACACAAGATGCGATCTGTGTGACCCCTGGCCTTCTTCCCAACTGAGGACAGATTGAAGACTCATATTGAATCACCCTGGCAGATGTCTATTTCCCTGAAAAGACTCCAATCCAAGCACCTGAAGAACCACCCCTATGATGGGAGGGCTTGGTCAGCTGTGGCATGGGTAAGGAGAATAGCCAGACTGACTTGCTTTGTGGAAGAATGATGAGACTGTCTGCTTCTGTAAATATTTAAAGTTCTGAAAACATAAAAAGAGTATTTCTATTCACTTAAGTGATGACTCATAAATTCTGTGCAACCTGAAAGATCCCTGAAAGATAATACTAAGGGGAAATGGTGGTTGGTATCAGAGAGGGTGGAGCTTAACCTTTGATGTGTTTTAATTCCCTTCTCATTGGGAAAAATGTTCTGAAAGGAATTATTTTTACAATTCTATAATACTGACCCTCAAGAACCCTTATCAGTTGTATGGCTCTGCACAACAAGAAGGCCATACTAAATAGAGTCCCTTGTCACATAAACCTTGGTGCAGAACATGTGCTTCTCTAATCTCTTGCGAGCAAGTGTTAAGGTCATCTGTGCAGTGTTCTTCAGGGAGGAAGGAAAGTCAAGGATTAGTGGCTTCTGTTTACAATATTGATTGGGTCAGTCACAACTAAACCTGTAAAGTAAGGAGTTGGAATTCACAGGCTGTAAGAGGTTAGGAGAAAATATATATTGTGTACATTTTGTGATAAACATAGAAAACAGGTGGGGTTTTTTGTTTGTTTATTTCTCTTTAAGTTCAATGTTCAATAAGGGTAAGGGTATTGGTCATCGTATCGTTTTTGCTTTGTTTTGTTTTTAACTTTGAAGTGGTAGCACATTACAGTGACGATGTCTGATTTTGTTCAGTATTAGAAATGTGCATCTTTAATGGGTTATTATAACAATCAGCTGTCACCACTTTAAATAAGGATACTTAGCCACATTTCAAACAAATGATTAATATAAAATAAAATTCACATTTTAGAAAACTGCTATGTTTATATCACACAATCGAAATCATGTTATTTACTTACAGAACAACCACATGTTGAGGACAACACAATGCCAATTATCAATCTGTTCCCAAGTCGGTGTTTTAGTGTCCACAACATGCTTTCAGGAAAAGTGAGGATTTTTATAGAAATGTGTTTATCAAGCTGTATGTAAAAATTATGCCTGTGTTGTGATTTTTAATCCCCCAAGAATAAACAATATCTACTGATATAGGGGTGTGAATAAATGCTAGTCATCAAAAGAATATGCAGTTCATAATTGAAAGCAGCTGGGAATGGAAACCTGTCATATTATTATCATTAATATGTGTGGTAGCAAGTATGCTAGGAAAACACATGAGCTATATTTTCCTATTTGGAGATGAACACATAACATTGAAAGTTATAACCTCTAAAGTCATCACATTATAGACAGGTAACCAGAAATACCAGATGATTTGCTCCTGTAAAGAATCTGTAAACCAAATAGCAGTCTCATTGCACATGAGTTAATGCTGACTCATTGTGACCCCTCAGCGGGATTTCTGCGACCGTAAATGTATATGAGACTAGAAAGCCTGGTCTCTCACCTGTGGAGCTGCCAGTGCTTTCAACTGTCGATGATGCCTCCTGCAGCCCAAGGCAGAACCATTACACCACCAGGGCTCCTCTCAGCATAGAAAGGCTGACGGGGCAGTTCTGCTCTACTGTGGTGACTGAGTCAGAATGGAGTCAATGGCACATAACAATAGAAAGCTTTCACCAAGAATAACACTCAGAAAATGAAAGTATATTTCTACAGTTAAAAAATATATAAGCTATTTAAAAGCAGATGTAAATTGTAAGTTAGGGGCACTGACCTCAAATAACCTTTGTTTTCAAAGATCATAAATAATAGTCTATCTGAGTTACCAGTGATCAGTGTTACTAGAGGGTGCACTGAATGTGTGATGTTTAGATGGCTTGGGGAAGAATGAAGAATAGAGTTTGATGAAGTTCTTGCAGGAAAGGCTATTTCATAATTAGAGATTAGCTAATCAATGATCTTGTAGCCCATTTTAATTATATCTGAGATATTATAAAGTTACTTAGATCTGTGAAGCACTTTATAAATTTCCATTGTTATACTTCAATCTCATAAAAACTTCTGAAGTAGGTAATATGCTAATGAATAGTTGAGCAAATTGACTTTGAGAAAATTTGGGAGATTTTCTTATGGTTCCTAAATTTTTAAGGATTTTAATTAGAACTCAAACTCATGTTATGATTGATGTAATATCATAATGTGAAAATATAGAAGGAAGAGAGTACTTTGTACATGTGCATCCTCATAGGAACAACCACGGATAACTTTCTCCGAAAAGGAAAATATCTCAAAGTATAACAAAGAACCTGTCAAGACTCAGAAATTCTACCAGGTACCCACAAAATGTATGTCATATAATAAAGAGAGTTAGACAAATAAGCACACTCAGAAGGGCAAAATGTACAGAGAACTATTCAAATAATTTTGCTGAGAGCTTCCTGAGTTTTTCCCAGCTCTTCATCTATTTTTGTATTCCAAACCTCTAAATATTTGACTGCATTGCAAGCAGGAGACACATTATGGAGCAATAATTTTCTTGAACAGGGATATCAAGCTTGAGCAGCCATAAGGAAAGGGGACTAATAAGAATAGGTTCTTCTCTTTCAAAATTAGATGGGTCTAAATGCTGATACTGCCAAAGATGTAAAAGGAGATGTGAAAACAGAAAAATAAAAATGTTAGAGTTCACTGTGAGAGAGAAGAAAACTGAAACTTAATGTCCTCGGTGACATATATCCAAGGAGCATAGTTGGTCTTTCTCTGAACATCACTTATCCCTACCTGCAGGAAGCCCCACTAACCCATAGAGTTACATATTGAGCTCTGTCCTTAAAGTCAGCAGTTTGGACCTAGCAGATGTTCAGAGGAGAAAGATGGGATTTTTCTGCTTCTGTCACATTATGTCACCACAGAAATTGAGTTGAAAGCAGTTTGCTTGGTTTTGAGATGACCTCTGCACATGCACCATTTTTCTTAATTAGAATATCTTCTGGTCTTCTTTAGGAGTTGAAAATGTGTAGGAAAGATATTGTCAACCCATCACTCCATACCCAAGTCAAACATTGGAAAACTCATTTTTCTCTCTGCAGCTATAACCTAGGAATAGTGTGAAAGATCCCCCAAATTATTTTACCCTATAAAAGTATACCTATGACTATATACAAATGAAACACCTTAGAAATTTGGCTATATGTATATATATATATAATACATATTCTAAACCTTTTGTTAGCTCCTTCCCATTAATCAATAAGTTAAATTAAATTTGTTAAAGGACCTTGATCATGAATAGCTAAGTCTGTTGACTATTTCTTTGAAATTCTATTGCCTATAAGAGAAGTGAAGTCCTTTCCTATTCCTTTATTGAAAATAGATCCTATGACTTATCTGTTGTTGTTTTGTCTTTTTCTGTGAAATCTCATTTGGATACCAAAATATCCTGAGGTTCCTCCACAAAACTGGTTAGAATAGGATCTGTGGTGTCTGCTTACACTTTCCCAAAGAGAAGTCCCACGTTTTAATGTTTGAGGGTGATATCATATTTTGGCAGCAACTAAAAGCCACATACTACAATTCATTCTTTTCCATCAATAGGGTTGATATTTTGAGTAAATATCACAGTCTTTAGCATTGATATGGAAAGTACTGTCTTCTCACGTGGAAATCTACTTGTCTTTTCTGCTTTTTTCTGTTTTTTGGCCATCATTTTTCTGTCATCTGGCCACTCTGTGCTGCCCAGTGTTTTGCTGTGATGCTGGAAACTATGTCACTGGTATAAAAAATATCAGCAAGGTCACAAAATGAATAGTTTTCAGGTAACTTCTAGACTAAGGACAGACAATAGAGAAGCACTCAGCTCCCCACTTCAGAGGAAGAAATCTCTGAAAACCTTATGCCCAGCTTCAAAGCATTGCCAGACCCTAAAAGCCTAAACGAAAGAAGCAAAATATTGTCAGAGATATGGCCCGAGGATGAGTCCATCAGTATCAAGGACACTTGAAATAGGACTGAAGCAGAGCTGATTTCTTGGAGGGCTGTGACCAGGGTGACATGAGTTGTGTAAACCTTGCAGAAGTGGAGCCTTTGAGATCTTCATACGCTGATGTGCCAGGGTTTAAAGTAAGGAAAATTACTTGCAAAAATATAATGAACAAAACTTAGAAGGTAAGAAGTATGATGTGAGGAAAACCACAAGTACTAAAAAAGGCAATGCTTTTCCATTTTACAGTATATGAAACCTAGTAGTGATGAACCTAGAGGGAAATCAAGTATAATAAGTGGTATAGTGGTGGAGGTGGGAGAAAAGGGAGAAAATGTCAGGCGTCCATGTAGAAAAAGAATGTTTAGAAATGGACAATGGTAGATATTGTACATTCTACTTGACATGATTAAAATTTGGAGTTATATATGCTTTAAATCACAACTAATAATAAAAAAAGAAATGAAATGAGACACAAGAAAGTAGATGGAATGTTATTGGTTGTTTTGAATCAGAAAATAATATGATTTACTATGCTGGGAGTGTTAGACTGAGATGACTAGAGAAACAAATCCATGGACACTCATTTCTATTTAAGAAAGAGCTTTGTATCAAAGAGTATTTCTACATTAAGCAAACATCCCAGTCTAGATCAAGTTTATAAATCATATATTAGGCCACAAATCCAATATTAATCTATAAATCCCTGTTTGGATGCACACAATGACATAGAATGTATGAAGGTAACAGGTTAGTGGCTGCAAAGTGGCTGCAAAGGTCCAATGGCTTGCATCTCCAGGACTCTGGCTACCATTAGGGTGCCTCATCAACAGGAAGATGGGGCAGAGAGAGGGACTCTCAAAAAAAATCTCAGCAAATCTCTACATGACTTAACAATAAGACTGGGGCACAGAGAGAGGAAGTTCATAGAATACTCATGAGAGTGTCATTTACAAAAGGAGGCATCATCAGTTTGTGACTTGATGGACAGTCTAGACTCCACCCCTACACTTATTTATCAAGTTGACATGAAATTATGTAGCTGCCACAACAAAAATAACACGATCAAGAGGAATGGAATGGCATTCATTGTCAGAAAGTATTTTCCAAAATCCATCATGAAGTTCAATGCTGTGATAGGATTGTATCTGCCCTATTTCAAGCAAATCCAATCAATACAACTATTATTCAAATTTATACAGCAATCACTTAAGATAGTGATAAAGAAATTGAAGAATTATATCAATGGTTTCAGTGTAAAATTTATCATATATGCAATCGAGATGCATTGATAGTTATTGGCAATTGGAATGCACATTAGGAAATTAAGGGGAAGGAATAGACCTTGGAAAATATGGTCTTGATGGTAGAAAAGAAGCTAGAGATTGTATGACAGAATTTTGCTAAACTAATTATTTTTTATAGAAAATACATGGTTGTTGTTGTTTTTCTTTTTCTTTTGGTTGTTGTTCTTTTTCAACAACACAGAAGGCAACTATATATATGGACTTCCCCCGAAGGATTAAACAGAAATCAAATTGGTTCCATCAATGGGAAGACACAATGGGGAATCTTCAGGTCAGCAGCTAAAACCATCCATTGTTTGTATGTATGTTCAGAATAAACCTGAACAAAATGAAAACATGGTGCAAATACAACTTCATGTCTATTCCACCTGAATTTTGAGAACTTAAGAACATATTTGCTTCTTTCAAAAAAATCATTTAATTGATGGCTTGTTCAACTCTTATTATAATCTATACCTACATCCATTGTGGTAAGTACATTTGTATATTTGCTGCCCTCATCATTCTCAAAACATTTGTTTTCTCTTTGAGCCCTTGGTATCAGCTCCTTATCTTTCCCCTCCCTCATGAACCCTTGATTATTTATAAATTATTATTTTGTCATGTCTTACACTGTCTGATGTCTCCCTTCACCCAATTTTCTGTCCCCTCATTTGATCCACCTTTCTACCCCCCCTTTCCCTCCATGCACCTGTTACCACCACTCTCACCACTGGAATGGAAGGGACCATTTGTCCTGGATTCCCTGTGTTTAGAGTCCCTTTTCATACTAGTGTACATCCTCTGATCTTGCTAGATTTGCTTTTTATGAGTCAGTCAGAAAGATGGCAGGCATTTAGACTGAGTCTGTCTACCAAAAGAAGGGGACCATCTTTCCAAATTAGAAGAGGTTCCTATTGGGAGAAACTGACAAGGAGAAGCTCCCTTGTTATTATAGGAACATTGGTCTGGCCTTCAAGATGTCCAAGAAGACCTCTGAGGACACTTACATTGACACAAAATGCCCCTTCACCTTCAAGGTCTCTATCTGAGGGAGGATTCTGTCTAGTGTGGTGACCAAGATGAAGATGCAAAAAACCGTTGTCATCTGTCAAGACTACATGCACTACATCTGCAAGTACAAAGACATTGGAAAAAGTCACAAGAACATGTCCATGCGCCTGTCCCTTGCTTCAGGAATGTCCAAATCAGTGACAATGTCACCAGGTGAGCGCCAGCTCCTGAAACAAAAAAATATGCCCATCAATGTGCTCAAGGTCACCAAAGCTGCGGGCACCACAAAGCAGTTTCAGAAGATCGGAGATGCCCTCCTTCCAGTTAAACAAAGAGGCAGTTTTGCAAACAGAACAAAGGCACAGTGCTTGGTTTAAAAATCAGTAAAAGTGTGGGCATCAGGGTTCTCACCTCTCACCACACTTGCTTACTCTGTAGGCTGAGCAAATGATCAGAGAAGATGCGCTATGTGAAGAAGGATGTGTTCAAGATTAAAGGAAGACTTATTAACAACCTGAGATATGCAGTTGACAGGATGCTGCTTGCTGAAAGTGGAGAGAAATTGAAACACTTGCTGATGAAGATCAAGATTTGCAGCCTTCAGTTTGGGTTATGATTCAACACAAAGAAGACCAAAGTGCTCACAATTGGACCATACGTCACATCATTATAATTGGAGAAAAGATTGAAGCTGTCGAGGATGTTATCTTACTTGGATCCACAATCAATACTCATGGAAGCAGCAGTCAAAAGATAAAAAGCACATTGCATCAGGTAAATCTAATGCAAAAGAACTCTTTAGGGTCATGGTTCTTAACCTCCCTAATGCCTCGACCCTTTAATACAGTTCTTCATATTGTGGTGACCCTCAACCATGAAATAGTTTTCATTGCTACTTTATACCTGTAATATTGCTACTCTTACAAATCGGGTGACCCTTGTGGAAGGGTCGTGCACCCCAAGGGTCTCATGATCCACAGGTTGAGAACCACTGCTTTAGAATATTGAAAAGAAAGAATTGCTTTGAAGAATAAAGTGTGTCTGACTTAAGCTATATATTCTTCATTGCTTCATATGTATATGAAAGTTGAACAAGAAATACCTAAGGAGACTTGACACATTAGAATTTTTGTGCTGGTAAAGTATCATGGACTGCTAAATAGACAAAACGATCTCTGTTGGAAGAAGTAAGACTGAGTTCTCTAGAGGTAATAAGGATGAGACTTCGTCTTACATACTTTGGACACATTGTCAAGAGAAAACAGTCCCCAGAGGTTGACATGCTGTTTGTTAAAGTGAAAGTGTGACGAAAAGGAGGAAGGCCCTCAATGAGATGGAGTGACATTATGGCTGCATTGATGGGGTCAGGCATAGGGATAATTGTGCGGACGCCCCAGGACCACGCAGCATTTCAATCTCTTGTGCATAGAGTTGCTGTAGGTCAGAACTGACATCCAACAACAGCTTTCTGCTTTACTATATGATTTTCTTTCTAGAACCATATCATTTCTATATTTTAAATAAAGTTTCTTTCAAATTATTTCAATTTACTTACTATCACCACAAAAGTCCAGTAACTTTTTGGCATTCTAAGATTTACCTAGTATTTAGTATATGTTAGCTCATTGTATGGGTTATATTTTTAAGTATATCTTCTTATTCTCCAAATAATCTCTAAGCACATTGAAGTGAAAGACTGTCCACCATGTTCTTTATACTCACAGAATCTATGTTCTGCATTTTACATTCAACAGCTCATCTTTGATACTGATGATCAGACTAGAAGAATGTGCCATGTCAGACAATGTTAATTTGGAAATTTTAATTGAATTGCTCTTGATTTTAATTCATATATGCTGGCTGAAATACCCAAAATATTGGACAAATAAGTGAAACATAAAAGTTTCTTTAGAAACTTTTCAAGGATGTTTGGAAGTTGACTTTCTAAAATAGAAGGGACAAAGTGAATCTCCCTAAATATTGTAGAGAATACAGGAAAAGGTGCATTTGAAATCAATGATTTAAAATCCACTTTTATGCTGCCATCTCTTGCAAATGCTAAGGAATAAACTTAACCACATGTATATAGACTAAATGTAAAAAGATATTAAAAATAAGAGTTGGTTCTGAAGTTTCTGACAGTATTACTTCATGTTGGAGAAGAGCTGTAAGCAAATATAAAAGTGAAATGTATTACCAACTACATTAAACATATTTGAAGAAACTATTTCACCAGCCTTCTCAATCAAAATGCCATTTTAATTCAGGCAGTCACTGAATTTGCTAACCCAAATCACAGTTCTCTCACTGATTTACTACATTCCTTTGAGCAAGTCACTCTACCCCAAATTGATTCCTGTTCCCTAGCTGTAACGTGAAAATATGATTTTCCCCACTCACCCAATTTAATGAGAGTGATCTAAACCTTAGGTGACTTTCAGAAGTAGTTGGTATTTTTCAGAATAAATATTGCTAATAATCATGTGTTTGTTATAAACAG